>BJBW01011793.1:439-33372 GCA_004320125.1 Scolopax mira
AATACAGAACACAAAAATGGTTGGTTTTACCTCAAACCGGGACATATGTTAATAACAAGCTGGAAGCTTTTAAGTTGATGTGAATGACTTTGGAGACAGGTAGCAGTTTTGACACCTATGTGGAAAAACACAAGGACTACCAAAAACTTTATTAACTTAAAAGTTATCCTAATATTGCTGATTGTTTGTCTCTACTGAATCTTACGCACAGATATGGGGATTAGCCCACGAACATGTGGTTGTTTTTCACATTTCAGTTTGGGTTTTTTAGGGCTGAAGAGTTTTTTAGGGCTGAAAGAGTTTTACAGATTCAGCCAGTTAATTTTGCAGCAGTAGTCAGGCATTGGATCCTTCAGAGAAAACCAAAACTTTCCCTGTGATTTGCATATACAAATTTCTTCTATAAAATTTCAAACCAAAAAATGTTTCTTTCTAATCTTAGGCAAATTCTGATTGTATATGCAGGAGCATGAGGATATTGCATGTCTAATACACCTTATGCTTTCACATGTACGTAATCCCCTATGTAGCCTATTAATTTATTTGAAACAGAAAAATGAGATAGTAATGAATTCCACGGGCTAATTAGAGAGTAGTCATATTTGGCACTTGCCTTTGAATATTTTTTGCCTAGCTGTCATAAGATAAATAGGAGTAGTTGTATGACCGTTATATAAGTACAGTAATACATTTCCTATTATTACTTGTTTCCAAAACCTAAGCTGCACACATGTATAAATATTATTGTGTAAAAATCATTCTGTCCTGCTGATGTCTATCTAATTTCTTTCCCTGAATTTTTTCTCTTTTCTCTGTATTCTGAAGATGGAATGATCAGAAATATAAGTAATGTCTTACATGAGAAAAATGTTCTCATTTTTCCTTTTGTTGAATTGAATGCTGTACAGGTGTGGGTAATTTAATATGCAACTTATACATCTTCAACCGTCCTACTTGCCTTCTACTAAAATGAAGAAATGTCCAGTCAATGGGACCAGATACACAAATCAGAGGAATTAGGTCTTACTGCAACAAAAGTTTTTTAATCACCTTACATATGTAGAAACTGCCCTCAACAGGAGATAATCACTAAGAAGCTCAATTTTAGCATGTAATATTCTAGATCTCACGGGAAGGTTAGACATGAAAATTTCAGTTAATGAAACAGTCTGTTCACTTTCTTACGTAATTTTTTTTTCAATATATGTACATGCTGATAAGAAAAATACCAACTGTTTTGCACATGATGTTTGCTTCATCATCCTTTAGTAGCATTACATTTTCCAAGACATAAGGAATAAATTTACAAATTGAAGAGACAGCCATATAACTTCTTTTAGAACTCTAAGTCTTTTTAAACAACACATAGAAAATGAAGGTAACTGTGTTTGGTTTTCCTCATATCAGCACAAAGGATGCTTGGAAAATCTAACAAGAGGTCATGGGCAATGATTTTATTCTTCTGTCCATTCCTCTCTTCTATGACATTCTTCAGAGGATTTGTTGGAAAGAAAGGTTATGATAAATTCAATTTTCCTCGCAAATTTGTTCAAGGTATTTATTATTATTACCCTTTGCCAAAGTTTGTTTTTTCACATCTTCATTCTCCAGTATGATGTATTTTATGACAAGCTGTCAGACATTTTTGTTTTTCTCTTTCCATAAGGTCCAGCGAAATTATGCTTTTACTGTTGCTGTCAGATAGGAAAGAAAGACACACATACAACTTTATTATTACATAGTCTGTAATGCTCTAGTGTTGAAAAGCCCAAACCGCTGGCTGGCTCCCTACTATGCAAGATGCTGCCCAAACACACAAAAAAGACCAGTCTTTCCCAGAACTGTGACCATCAGATCTGCTTTGAAGGAAATAAGTATTATTCTAAGGGAATGGTTAGGAAAGTGTATTGAAATATAGCTCTTATGTTACGTCCTTGTTTTTTCATGTTACAAGGCATCTGAGGTTGGCTGTCCAGGAAAAAAAAAGAAGTGTCATTAAAAGGAAATATCTTGGGATTTCTTGATTTTTGGGAAAGGACACAGTTACCTCAGCCTTGCCAAGTACTCCGAAGAAAATGCATGTTCTGCTTGGGTGCACTGCAGTTCCTGCTCAGCACACCTGATATGATCAGAGCCTACAGCAATCTCACTGTCTTTCTATAGTATCTTGTCATGTTTGATTTCAATACAATATCATGAATACTATTTGTGATGAAAGTTCTTTTTCTGAACACAAATCACATAAGGAAATATTTTTTTCTGCCTGAAGTTAAACAAATAATACCAGCCTGAAGCACATCAATGTGTTTCTCTTCATTGAAGAGATAGAGCAGGCATGAAACCTTCCCTCAGTTGTAATTAAAAATCCCATTTTCTCTGTCCAGAAGTCTCCTTGGGCTATCTCCCAGAATGATCCTGTTATCAAAATGATCAAGAGAGCTATTAAAAACATAACACATGCATTCTTCTAGAAGCATACTTCTTCTCAGCAGTAAAAGCTGAGAGATTATTCCTTGCTAAGTGACGAAACTAGGCTAAATTCACACTGCATCATTTTTCCTTCTTTTCTTCCATTAAACTTATATTCTTCACTTCACAGTGCGGACTGGTACAGGTGGAGTAGGTTTTCTTCCCTACCTAGACCTATGACATGGTGATTAGTTCACCTTTTTGTAAAGTTTTGTGCCTGAACTTCCCCAGGCTTAAGAGAAACCTGAAATTGGATTATCTAAGCTCCAAACATGTTCTGGATATGTTCTTAAATGAGCTGTAGGTGCCTTTATTTGGAAAATTGCTGTTCAAATAATAACACTCCACAGAAAATGTAGACATCATGTAATTAGAGTTATTTTGCTATTTTGGATTTAGGTATATCAAGACTGTTGTTTTTGAAGCTCTTGGAGTGCTTAAAAATGGACTGAAAGTAATTTTTGTGGCATTATTCAAAGCAAAGTCTACAGTCTAAACTCAGGGTTCTCACTTTGGGATAGTTGATATGTAGTAGAGTGTTCAAGTATTTTGTGTAATATGTTTCATTGTCCTTTAAAAAATCAACAGAACATAGAGACTATTTACAAAGTTTGGGATTTTCGGTTTTGTTTGTTTGTTTTATTTTCTAAAGGTCTAAATGGCTGGGGAAAAGGGCAGAAGAGCAAAAATAAGCAGTGCCGACTACAGGGGCACAATCACTTCCCTACCTCTGCTCTCCATGCTATTCCTCATACAAGTCAGGATACTATGGATCTTCTTGGCCTCTTGGCCACCTGGGCACACTGCTGGCTCATGTTCAGACAGCTGTCCACCAGCACCCCCAGGTTCTTTTCTGCTGGTAAACTTTCCAGCCACTCTTCCCCAAGACTGTAGCATTTCCTGGGGTTGTTGTGACTGAAATCCAGGACCTGGTACTTGGCCATATTGAACCTTATGCCATTGGCCTTGGGCCATTGATCCAATCTGTCCAGGTCCCTCTGTAGAGCTTTCCTACCCTCAAGCAGATCAACACTCCCACCTAGTTTGGTGTCATCTTACTTACTTACATCATACTTACTTAAGCAAACTTACTGAGGGTGCACTCAATCCCCTCATCAATAAAGACACTAAAAAAGACTGGACCCAAAACTGAGCCCTGAAGGACACCACTTGTGATTGTCTGCCAACTAGATTTCACCCCATTAATCACAATTCTCTGGGCATGACCATCCAGCCAGTTTTTTACACAGTGAAAAGTACACTTGTCTATGCCATGATTTGCCAGCTTCCTGGCAAACAAACGCTGTGGGGGACGGTGTCAAATGCCTTACAAAAGTCCAGGTAGATAATGTCCATAGCCTTGCCCCAATCCAGAAGTCACATGTCCATAGAAAGAGATCTAGTTGGTCAAGCAGGACCTCCTTTTCATGAACCCATGCAGTCTGGCCAGGAACCTCTGACTGCCCCGCACTTGCTGTGAGAGCTCACTCAAGATAATCCTCTTCAAGATCTTTCCTGATATTGAGGTGAAGCTGATGGGCCTGTAGTTGCCCAGATCCTCCTTCCGGCCCTTCTTGTAGATGGGCATCATGTCAGCCACCCTCCAATCATCTGGTACCTCCCCTGTTGACCAAGATTGTTGATAGATGATGGAGAGAGGCTTGGTGAGCTCTCTTGATACTAGCTGATACCAGCTTTATAGTTCTCTGATGTTTCCACATTTCCAAGCAATATGGGATGAAGCAGGGTTCTTATTTCCTTTGCCATTTCTGTGAAGGAGAGCTGGCTTGCCTCTGTCCTCTCTCAGCTGGGTGACAGCAGCAGTGTGCATTTCTTTTTCATTCTCCTGCTTAAATTTGAATTCTGACTAAGGAGACAGAGAGAAAAGTGGAGACACTCCTCAGTATCCTACCCTCTTGCACCTTTCCCTCTGTCAGCCTAACTACCTGAAGATATATATATACATCTCTGAAAGGAAAATGGTTTAATTCCACAGTGCACCATGAAGATACCTGTCAGGGGCAGGCAAATAAATGACTGACAGATTTCAAATGTTCTTTTTTTTTTTCTGGTAGATTCTTTGCCCTACAGTCTTAAAGCTCAGGAAATGTAATATTATTAACTACTGCTTTATTCCAGAACTCCTTTGTTGAAATGTGTTATGTTTACTCACATAAAGTGATGTGATATGTTGAGCAAACACTGATGAGTTATCCACTAGTAATTTGTTTTCTCCAACAGACGGGTGTTTAAAGATTTCTCTTATGGCACTATGTTCAAGAAATAACTTGTGTTTGAATCAACATAGCTGAAATGAGAGAAAAAATAGGGGTTTCTAGTGAAAAGAACTCCAAAACATCAACATTCTTCTGTATCATTCTTGGGGACTTGGGAGCATTGTTCTATGTTTCTTTTTATGTGCTTTGTGCACAGTGCTTGAAATACTTTATGGCTGCAGAAGAACTGAAAAAGTCTATTTTTTTTGCAAATGACTTTTTAACTTGGGCCACTCTAAACTAAGAAGCAACATTCATATTCTTATTTGATACTAGCTTTTATAGACGTAGATGTTTAAATCAGAAAAATCCATTTTCAATACATGATTTGATAGCACAGTTCACAGAATTTCATGCAGCTATGCATAGCAGCATGCCTTTCCACAGTTCAATAATTGCATAACTTGGTACTAAAAATGTACACCAGTGTAAATCTCTAATCAAAAGCTGTTGAGAACTAGTTTGCAGTCTCTGGGTTCTTGTTCAAGGAAAAAGACTGAGGACAAAAGACTTTAAGGATAACAGAAAGTCCTGATGTAAAAGTTTATAGCTGTCCATACTGCAACACACTTCTCACTGGATTTTTCTGAGCTATCCATATTGCTTCGGATCAGAGTGCAGCTCCTCTTTTTTTTTTTTTTTTTGGCTATTTCCTTTTCAATATCAGGAAACTTTTCTCAACTGTGTGGGGTTTCTTTTTTCTTCTACAGATCATTGTTAAAAATATTACTAAGCACAGTTAGAGACATTTTCTTTCTGTTTTCCCCACAATATTTCTGAAAAAACTCGTAGCACAACTTCCATAGTATTGCCAGTAAGGTTTGCATCTTTAGTCAGATGATTTATAACAGCCATAAACTTTGGCTGCTTATCTGTTATTTCTCCCCCATTTTCTTTATGGACTCTTTTTTCAGTGACATTAATAGAAATGTTACTGGTTGAATTGTTTGTCTCCTTTCCCATGCTTTTCTGTTTCTATTCTGTCTAACAAATAAATGAAACAGTAATTATTATCCGTTGTCTTACAGGCCTCCAGTACTCCACTGGCCACAAGCGGCAAGACAATACACTGAAGTACTTCAATGGGTCAATCAATTTCTAACCCATTAACAATTACTTTTAAGAACTCCCGCAGGACCAGAAAAGATAGACCTAGGGTTACTTGCAAAGAAAACCTTTGTGAACAGAACAATATAAATATTAATTCTGAAGCCCATAAATATAACAGTGAAAGTAATCATAAGCGTTTAACAAACAACAAGGTGATGATAAAATAAACATATTACCAGACATTTGTATAAAACATATTGAGAGACCTACTCACACTCTATGAGGTAGTAATTGACACAGAAAATAAGGAATTCCAAATCTTTTTAAAACCTTCTGATAAGCATTTTTACATTGTTTTGCATTACTTTGATAGGAAATTGTCATAGAGATGATGATATTACAACAGAGTGACTATAGTGCAACTGAAAAACATTTAAAAAGTTGCAGTACTTATTTACAAATTTTGAAGGAGGAATCAAGTAGTTTAAGTTCAATTCAATATTTAATTAATAATTAATTTTCATTGTAAGTAGAATCTTCACATAAATCAATGAATGTGGGAATGGGAGAGGCAGTACTGGTCTCCCATCTTGGAAGAGATCAATAAGCAGCACTGAGAGACATGATAGACAATTTCTTTGCTCTCTTTTCTCTTACAGCAGACTTCAGGGAGTAGAATGCCAAATTTTAAACACAACATGTTACAAAACATATAGAAGATTAGACACCAAGAAAGAACAGCAAATAAAAATATGAGCTTTAGAAGAATAGGAGGAGCATAGTGATAAATTACCATTTATGGACATGCTGAGAATTAACCACTTATGGACTTAAATTTTCCATTTATGGACTTATGAAGGTTTCTTGTTCTAAGTGTCTTTTGAAGACAGAATGAGAAATAATAATCTTTTTACCAGAAGATATTTTGTTTTGGAGGGTCTTTTATTCTAAGTACAGTTGAGCTCTAACTGACGGAGGCTGTAAAAGTCTCACCATTAACACAGATTATATAGCCACCTGACTAGGACAATCTAGATGTACTGTATTCTGCCACAGGATGGGTGAAGGGACCACAGGACTTCTGTAAATCATGTTGTCAATCTGTGATTTATGTTTCACCCATCAAAAAGACAATTTACTAAGAATTTTTCTTAATGGCTTCTGAATATTTAAGGTGACTAGCTAAAATGGGTGTTGTCTGCTTGTCCCATATGTATTTAATTAGGAGAAAATCTCTTACATTGTCTGACAGATTGTAATTAGTGGAGATTAGAAAACTCTGCCTTTTACAAATTATATTTAATTTAACCATGTTGCTGAGATATTGCCTAACTCATTACTTTCCGATGGAATGCTATTTTTATTGGGGAATTGAACTGGTGTGTACTGCAAATACATTTTCCCTCAGAAAGTGTGTAAGATACTAAATTAGCCTATAGTACTCAGACCATTTCTTCTGAAAAAGAAGTTACCGTTATTCATGCTCAACTGAGTAACCAACATCAAGGTTTCTTAGTGTGGTTAATATTTTTCTAAAACAAATTTACTCCACCAATTTCTTTTGTAGATTTTTCAACCATTCAGCATATTGGAATTTGCTGGAATTTGTTTGTGTCCAGTTTCGTAAAGTACAAAAGCTGCTAGGTCAGCTGGCTTTACAGCTGCATGTCATGTCTGGGAATTAAATAAGTAATTAGACAAAAAATAAATCAGATTCATTTAAAGATTAGACATGCAGTCTGTTTTATTTTTACCTGATTATGATATAACAGCTTGATATATTAGCTGCAAATATGGTCAAACTTCTTATACTTACCTAATTAAGACTGCAGTTTTCCACTTATATTTATCAAAGATTTATAGAATCCTAGAATCATTTGAGTTGGAAGGGACCTTAAATATCCTTGAGTTCCAACCCTCCTGCCATGGGCAGGGACACCTCCCACTAGACCAGGTTGCTCAAAGCCCCAGCCAGCCAGGCCTTGAACACCTCCAGGGATGAGGCATCTACGACTTCCCTGAGCAACCTGTTCCAGTGCTTCACCACCCTCACTGTAAAGAATTTCTTGATTTACTGCACTTTTTCCAAAATTGTCATTTTTTTAATATGGTATTAAACATATGTCTATTATCTAATATATTTTATTATTTTAATCTAAGAGGAATATCCCTAGGTACTTCTACTGACTATTTAAGTCATTATTTGGACATGAATTGAATTGGAGACTTCTCCACAATTGGAGTTCCAGAAATGAATGTTTTTCACTTCTAAATCCATCATTGTCTTGACATTCAGATCTTTTTCTGGTGACTTGTCTGTACTATGAGAGTTTCAATTTGTTATATGATATGCAATCAAATCAATTACTAATTAAAAAAAAGTTACTTTTCATTTTCCTCTGATTATTTAATTTGACTTGCTTTATCTTCTCTTTCTGGCTGTTTTTCAGCTCTTCTGGGCAGGAATTTATACTTTATAGAATGCATTACAGACAAAAAAGCTATAATACATCACATTCCAGTGATCTCAGAGATTTGTCATTCATTGTGTCAGATATATCTTTAGTAATTGTCTTCTGCCTCCTATTCTCTTGCATAACAGTTTAGGATGGGGCTCTCCTTTTCCTTCTGCTAATCAGGAGCAGTTTCATTACTATTTCCTACATTCAGTCATAATTTGTCTATGCAACACTAATTTTACATCAGTCTTGCTATGTCTTCTATTCTTAAATCATATTTAAATAGAAAAAAAACATTTCTTTTATAGCCGGGAGAACCTCAGCGCCTGGACCTCCGTGGGTTTAGTTATGTATAAACAGAATAAAAACCTATCACTCTCTCAAAGGCTATAATTGAAATCATTGAGAAGGGTAGCGAACATAACATGTATAATTGGAGTAAATACATTTTCCAAGGGCATAAATACTAGTAGTAAATCCTTTTTTACAAGGAACTGGAAGTTCACAATAAAGAATATAAGGTCAAAAACTGAGCAAGTAATAAAATGAGCACTCAGGTAAGATAAGGAGTAGAATGATTTAGCTTTTCATTAGCATTCCCACTCTACGAACAGAAGCTTACAGAGACTCTCATTTGAACCTTTCTCTACAGGGGTTGCTTTTCAATTTGAACTGCAGGCAGAATTTACCAGGCAAAAAATGAAACGTGTCAAGTTGCTGCTGAAATTAACTCAGAATTTAAAATAAATAAATAATTTTTAAAATCCTGTTTAAAACCCTATTGGCATTATGGGACTGGAAGATACAAAAGGGATGACAGCTTTTCCAATGCTGTCCATAAGGAATCCTAAGAGTTGTGAACAAGTTATGAACAAGAGTTATGAACAATGAAGAGTTATGAAGAGTCTGTATCTACCCTATTGGTAAAGAAAGTGTAAGAAAAGGTAGAATTTGTGGCTAAATGTGAAATTCAAAGAAACGGTCTTCCCTTTCTTTGAAAAGGGACATCATACTTGACAAACTCATTAGTTTCTTTGGGGGAGTCAACAAATCAATAAAAGAGACATGGTTTATTCAGGTGTTTGACAAACTTCCTCATCAGGTGTTCTTCAAGAAAGTAAGCTGCTGTGGGGTAAAAAAGAAGGCCACTGCATGGAAACATAGCTCTTCAAAAGGAGAGAATCAAAAGTAGGAGGTAATGGTCTATTTTCCTGTGGACGCTGTTCAGTAATGGCAAAAGGTCCCACAGGGGTCTGTATTGGTGCCTGTGCTATTCAGAAACACTTTAGAAAAAGTCAAGATAGTGAGGTGATGAAGTGTGCTAAGAGCATTGAATATCCATGCAGAAAAATTCAATGTGTATATATTTAAAGTTATGCCCTTAGGGAAAAAATAATCCAAATTTTCCATGCACATTGATATTGGTGGCTCTAAGTGAACAATTAGAACTTGGGAAAGAGCTCTTGACTTGTAATAAGTAGCTGTATGAAAACATCAGTACAGTGATCAATAGCAAAGCAAAAACATATTAGGAATTATTAGGAAAAGAACAAAGTTGTGGGTTTTTTTTGAAAAAAAGGAGAAGACATCATGTCCCACTATGCAAATCCATCTTCACTCATCTTGAATAATATGTAGATATTTGACTTCCCTATTTAGGAAAGCTTGTAGTAGTTTTAGCAGGACATAGAAAAAGAGCAGGAATGTTTTAATTCCAGACAGTAAGGAACGTTTCCCATGCAAGGATCCACTAAAGAGATAGACATTCTTTAATCTGCTAAATTGACACAGGGAAGAAATGAACAAGGACATGCAACAGAGTTCTACAAAATCATAAATGACATGGAGAGTAGGAATGTGGAAAGATTTGTCACTGCCTCTTCAAATATAAACATTAGAAACCACCAGATTTAGTTGACAGTGAGCTCTCTGGAAAAAGTCACTGTGAATATCAATAGGCACCAAAGGTTTCTGCAAGTATCTTGCAGAGAAATTCATAGGAAAATAATCCATCGAGGGCTATTACACATAAAGATACACCACCTTGCTCATAAAGTTAATGATTTGCAAATTTGGGGGAGTGTATTGAAGACCATGCAAGTAGAAGCATTCTATTTTCACTAGTTTTTCTTCATACTTTAACCTACGCATCTATTATTAGCCATTACCATAGACCAGATACCAGATTTGACAAGCTTTTGATTTGATTACTTAATACTTTTAAAAGTTTGTGTATTTTCAAACATGATTTCCAACTATTTGTGAAATAACACTTGTCTCTCTCTTCCTAAGCCTTTCTGGTTTTATGGACTCCCTAAAATAAAACATGAAGTTATTACTACTGAAATTATTAAGTGATGCTACAGAACATTTTGACAAAAATAGGAAGTTTTTATTTATAAATAGTGACTTGGATAGATATATAAAGTGAATATAGCATTAAAAATAGAAGGAACTCCTAAATGATGATGATCTGTATTTTAGAATAGGGTTTCAATAAATTCTTTGTCATTACTAGTCTTTTTGTAATGCAATCAGAAGTTACAGCATTGTTAAAAAAAGTACTTGATGGGATTTCTTGGTCTCTATATGCAGATGGTCAGACATCATACCCTTAAAATGGTTGTATCAATGAGTAATTATCTCAGTTCTATACTCTCTGACTTTGGGGTTATAGTCCTGAGATTCATCAGGAGGTCTAGACATGAGTAGAGCCTACTGAATCATTCTAATTGTTTTCTCTGATTTTTATGTCATACCTGTTGCCATGAGACTGAACACACAGATAATGAAAAAGTACTCCTTCCCTCATCCCAGCAACTTCATACTGGATTCTTATATTTCAGCATCCTCAATCATTCCCTTTGCTTTTTAACTTATCAGGTGGATCATAATAAATCCTCTTTGGCTTAAAGATTTGGGGATCACACTGACTTTGTTGTTGCAGTATGTATCTCTGACTAAATTAATCTGAGAGTACAGCTCATCTTAGCTGTTGATCTCCAGACCTGAAACATTATTCTACTATGATTATGCTATGGATTTTATTTTTATCTACACTGCTTTCTTTTTACCTGTATTCTTAAATGATGGATTCAGCTATGTTCCCAATGTGCTTTTCTTCTTGAGTCTGCTAAAAGAAGAACATGAAACATCAGGTAATTTCTGCTTCCACTTTGCTACTTTAGCTGAGTCCTGTATCAATAACAGGTTTTCACCTTTTTATTAGAATGCTTTTGTTGTTCTTTAAAAAATCCTTTGGTCTTTACAGGGTGTTTACCATGCCATCTTTCTGTTTTCTCCTATGAAAAATACCTGTTGTCTTTAATGCTCACCTAATAGCGGAAAAGACTCTAAAAATGTCCACGGACAGTTACTATCAAAATTAGACTGCAAAGGAGCTTTCATGCAAACAGAAGACACAGGAAGACTAAATTACTTTGTGTTATATTCTTATCATTAGACTAAACTACTGTGAGACTGTATGTAAGCTGGAGCTAATTTTTTTGTTGTGACTATAATGTACTGTGGCTACAAAGATTAAAAAAGGCCAAAACACAAAAAGTACACCAAATACTTTTGCCATGTAAATGTAGGTTATCATGAAGATATAAATCAATATAAAAGTAAGTCAGTCTTGTTTCGAAAGGAATGGTGCTGTATGCTATTGATTTTTGTCATCTTCTGGATGCATATTGTCTTCTGGAAATTATTTTTAAAACTATAATACATGCATGAACTCTTACTTGCCTGATTTACAGCACCACCATAACTTTCATGACCACCAGCTTTCTCAAGAAAAAAATAATAATCTAAAACTAAAAGTTTTAACCATCACATTATTTCCCTTCCTTATTTCCCTTCCTTTTCCTTTCCTAGAGGACAGGAAAATCAGAGTAACAATATTTCAACTGGACATCTGGTTTATATTGAAGGAATTCTGCTTGAATCAAGTATAAACCAGAATGTATAATTGTGACTTCACTTCTGTAGAAATGGAAAATCTATAATACTGACAAGCCAAAGGCATCAGTGTCCATTGTATGAAGATCATCCTGTTGTCTTCAGGAAGCAATTTGATTCAACTTTTAGTGCAAACTGTGCCATAGAACTATAAACAATTTTTTTCATACTCAGAAATCTATACATAGAAATACAGCTATGTAAAATTCTTGGGATTGATTAGGAAAATGCCTATATACATAAAAGCTTTTTGCAAAGTGAAGCTAAAAAAAAGAAAATTTCAAGACAAAGCCTACATAATTCTGTGACCTCAAAGATTCCCATGAGTAGCTGAAGAAGCCCTATAAATGTGTTATTTGGAATGGTTTGTCAGGTGTTCACTAGGAGACATTTGGATAAAATATATTTTCTGACATAATCAGGTCAGAATTTGCTTCTTATCAAGCAGCAATATTTTTTTTATTTCAGTGGAAGAGTTCTAACTTGCTACTTCCTTAATGCAAGCTCTTCCTTTAGTGAGCAGTAAGCAATTTTTTGCTAAAAAAGTTCTTAGGCTTTGCACCCTGTCTTAATCAGAAAAGCTGTGTGAATTACAGTGAGATTTCAAAATTGGTATATTCCCCTCCAAAACATAGAAGTGACAAATAGGCAGTAGTAGAACACGGACATAGCAGTTGGCAATTCCCTCACATTTGATCCTGATCTCTTTACTCATAGACTATTTGTATCAATTGAATTTTTATGTATTCTCAGTAATGCCTTTTATTTCACCATAACAAATTGAATGAAACATTGGGTCTCTTGTTTAACACCAAGTTCAACTAGCATCAATTGGATCTTTAGATTATGTTTTACATATTTCAAAACAAAATTACAGGGGCAGTTTTTGGTTGAAATGCCTCCAGTTTATCATATGTACAAATACTTGATGCTGAAGTGAGCTTCAGAAATTTCTGAACTGTTTTACATGATTGCATAAAGAAGGTATTTTTCATTTTCCTGGACTGATTCACATGATAAAACACTAAATACCTGCCCTCAAGGCTGTGTCAAAGTTGTCTTCGAGAATTTCTGTCTTTGAAACAGCACAGGCATAATGGGTAGCTTTTAGAAATATTAGAATATTTGAAGACATAAATTTGATGTAAACTCTTTTCTGCTCATAACAAAGTAAGTAATGACAAAAATTGGAGGGAAAAGTGAGTAAAGCAATTATGAACCTATGCAATTGTGGGAAGGTCCATCTTCATGGGCCTAAACTGCATCTTAATAATTTCACCACCATAATAATGTGGGTTGCATCCTAGTGGGACACTGTTTCCCTCAGGCTGTTTTCTTTTGTAGAATATACTCTTGAAGATGTTTCCCGAGCCTGTCCAGGTCCCTCTGGATGATATCCCGTCCTTCTGGTGTATCGATAGCACCACATAACTTGGTGTCATCTGCAGACTTGCTGATGTTGCTCTCAATCCCTCTATGTCATTGACAAAAATCTTAAACAGTACCAGTCCCAGCACAGACCCTTGAGGGACATCACTTCTCACTGCTCTCCAAGTGGACTTAAAGCCATTGATCTTAGGTGTTAGGTTCATTGACCCTCTGACCAGGGTCTCTGCTACTCAGAGAATATTCTTATAGAGGTAGCATTAGAAGTTTTACTGATGGTATCATGCTATATAGTGTACCTGGTTCACATCTACCTCTTCCAAACTAGGCAAATCAGAAGATTAAAAAAGAAGCAATAAACAACCTCAAAGATGATTCCGTAGAACACAATGCACACAAAGGTCTTAGAAAAAATTAATTTACTTTATTGCTTTAAGCTGTTATTTACTTGCTGTGCCCATGTATTTATTACTTAATTTATCCACATGAATCTGTAGAAAGCAACCAAGGGAACAGAACTGCATAAAGAAGAGTTGCAGATGAAGAAAGGTTTCTTTTGGACAATTCCCCAGTCATCATAACAATAACTAGTATCAGCTTCTCTAATGCACAAAAAAGGAACAAAGAGGCCACAAAAATAAAGGTGACCTGTCATTTTACACTCTTCTTCCCTTAATTGCATTGAACACCAAATTATCTGTTTTGAGTATCTGGTTGAATACTCAAAATTGCAATTAAACTACTTAACACTTTTGAACCTCACCACCAAATCATCTTCTTCTTTTACTATTCAATGGCAATGTCAGGTGTTCAGTGCCGATGTGCATATAATGCCAATGCATCCAATGTCTTTCTTTTATTCTGGAAAATTATGTCCTATAAAGTGATATCAATACATAGAATTTTCTAGTCTCATGTAGTAAAATAGTGAGCAGTCTGTGGTGCTAATGCACACCTGAAGAGGAGATAATGCCAGCCTGTGTCACTAATTTCAATTCTATTGTTTTCTTTACCTAATGTCTATGATTATACATTTTTAATTGAGGCCTATCTTTAAGTATTTTGCTAGTATACTTTGTTGCAAGAAACAAGCATATTTTCTACATGAGAGATTAAGATTATAAATTCTTTAAATCATTTAAAGTTGATCCCCCTTGGGCTTCAAAACTTCTATGTTCTTTGTACTTATCTTTGGCAAAACAGGTACTCAGCAGGTGCAATTATTGTCTCTGCAGGTGTTGTACAATTAGGGAAACATTTTAGCTATTAAAGTACACATCAGTTTTAGGGTTCATTTTATCATCTTTTTTATTGCATGACACTCTTCAATTCCATTCTGGACACTTCAACAAATTAAAATACAAATCTGTATGTTTTCCTTTAAAAATACAAGTATTGTGAAAGGGACACCTTTTTTTTTCCTAATTTGGAACATTTCATAGGGTATATAAATTGCTAGAAAGAATTCCAAGAAGTTTCTGAAGAGGTGTGGTGGAATTTCTCCTAGGAAAAACACTCCTGCATCAAAGCACTATGTATTTCGTTATTTCGTTCGAGACACGGTACAGATGTGCTCTGGTACAGATGTGGTAACCCAGGTTACAAAACTTCACCTTGTTTCAATAGAACAAGGATGTGAACTCATCACAGATGAGTGACCCACCAAGTCAAACTGGTAACTCCTCATATGATGTCCACTTTACCCCAGTGAACTTCTGTTTCCTTTTTGCTGCAGAAGACACTGATTAAAATGCTGGAAATGACCAATAACTTCTACAGTCTCAGAAATCATCTGTAAAAGGATTTTAAAAAATATTCAAGTCATCAAGTCTTAATTCTGACCTTATGAAAAGCTCTTTTAGTGGTTTGGTTTAGATGAGGATTTGCTGTAGGAAAACATGCAATTATCATAGTGCCTTTATAAAGGTCAGCAGAGGAATCATTTGTGTAATAATTCCTAGGAATATTTCATAGGAAGCAAGGAGATAGATTCAGGCTAAGTATCAAAACAAGCAGTAATGCTAGAGAAGTTTTAAAAGTTAACAGGCTTTATAAGCTTATAATGATAATAATTTTTAAAAAGGCAGTAATTAACAATTAAAAGCTCAAGTGTCTGACTTAGGCTTTCATATACCTTATCCCTCCAACATTGATCTTTCTGGAAAGCTCATTGCAAAGAGTTAACATATTTTGTTTAAGTACTACAACAGGAAATTAAACAGAAACCATAAATGCTACAGTTTCTTCTGAATCAAATGTTTAACAATTTAAAAATTTAAATAACTCTCCTCTTTGCGATCCTCAGAAATTTTTATGTCTTATTGAACCTCAATTCTCTGTTTTTGATTGTGTTCTTAAAAGCCCTAAAAAGGAGAGAAAGCAGTTTTTACCAAAACAGAGTTTTATGCTAAGGAGACAATGGAATTGTTTCATCAAAATCTACATATTAACATAGGAAAACAACTTGACAGGACCTGCTAAGAAAGGTATTGGTCTTGTTGCTTGCTATTGAAGGCACTGTGGCATCCATCACTTTCATGTATTACTCAAACTTCCATTAGGTTCAGATTTTGTTTTCTTATGGTTCAGTAAATATCCTACTGCCACTGGTAGTAAAAAGCTGCAGGCATTACACTATTTTTCCTTGTACTAATTTTACAAGGAATCAGGGATACAGCCTATTTGACTTCTTATGAACTTGGTATGAGTATTAGCTGCAGGAATCAAGGAATGGGAATTCAGTCCCTGGTGTCTCTTGTTATAATGTGGGGTTTAAGGAAGTTTAACTTTCAGAGGATTTGAAAATAAAATAAGGGCACAAGCTCAGAACAAAATCCCCACGTCTATAAACAACCCACTGACCATCACTGAAGATGTACAACCTTGAGAAGTGGGAAAGGCTACCTTACATATTGGGAAAGGGAGAAAGAGAGAAAGAAAGGGAGAAAGAGAGAAAGAAAGGGAGAAAGAAAGAAAGAGAGAGAAAGAGAGAAAAAGAGAAAGAGAGGGAGGAAGGAAGGAAGGAAGGAAGGGAGGGAGGGAGGGAGGGAGGGGGAGGGAGGGAGGGAGGAGTAATCAAGATAAATAGCAGCTGAGCAAATGGAATAAGGCATCTGGTGCAACCTGAACATGTAGCACCCTCATCATCATGAACAGTATAGACCAGTAGCTATACTACATCTTAGCCAAAGGTAAAGAACTCAAACTATTTTATAAGAAAGTAAGAACTCAGCATTCAGGAGCATAGATGACTGATGGGGTGGCAGAACCTGCAAGTTTTATGGCAGCACAAGAATCTCAATTACTTCCAGCTGTATCATCAACCCTGACTCTCCAACAACCTTTTGACCTGCCAGCAGGTTGCCCAGAACTGCATATGGCAACTAGAATCCATTATGTGTCTTGGGGTAAGTTTTCTCAACAAAATATGTACATTTTTCGTCTCTAAGAAACACTTACACTCCTCAATAAATAAAGTCTTTTGTATGTGACAAATACACCTCAGTGCATGTAAATTCAATTTGACTAGTTACTACTTCAGATAACAGCTTGCGGGCTTGTGGAATACTACTGATGGCATTTCTGTTTGAAGGAAAGAGAGAAAATAAATGCACAAGACCCTTTAAATCTGCTCAAACTACTCTTGAACATTTTAAGCCTGAGTGAAACAGAAAAAAGTCATTTTCCTGTTTATGAGACTTAGATTGCCCAGTCAGAAAGAAACAGCATTACTGCATGGTTTAGATGATCAATAATACAAATAATTATGTGACTTTATGTAGTTAATTATACAAAACATCCATAGAGTAATAGATGTGTAGGTAGACTAAGCAGTGAGCAATCATTTCTACTGTCAAATATATGATAATAACGATGTGTTTTAGACAATTAAGTGTAAAAAAAGATATGAAATTATTACTAAATTTCTAGTCCACTAGTTTTCTTATGTGCTTCTCAAAGGTAAATCTGGGAAAACATGAAGTAAAAAATATATCTAATTTTAATTCGATATTTTGAAGCATGGGTTTAGTATTGAAAAAGAGTATATTTTAGGGAAAGATCTTCCCTTGGTGTAAGTAATTGTTGACTGAGATGAAACAAAGAAAATTGTTTGCAACTGAACTGTTTAAAGAGTGCAAAAAGAGAAATCTCATGCAAAATGTGTGAAGAAAAGAAAAAGATATTATCCAATTTATCAAAGTAAGAGGAAGCACTTCTTACAGTACACCTGAAAAGCCTAGCAACCTCACAGAAAACTATTTGGGATCTTTCTGAGGGTTTTGTTTATTTGGGAACTGAATTTTTTTTTTTTTGGTTTTGTAGCAAACTTTTCCAAGCAATAGCTGAACAGAGGCCTTGCCCAAAAATAATTTTCATTAGGAAGCTATTCTGTCAATGCTGAGCAGAATAAATCATTCAAAGGACTCAGTACAAAACTTGAGGGATAGTTGACTGAATAATGGTAATGAGTGTTATAACAATAAATGCAATTGAATTTAGGTTTTGAGTGAATTCAAAGGAAGGAATAATGAAAGTGAATAGTGAAAGAGTAATTTGGCAATCATCAAACAGGAAAAATAATTGAATTTGTAGAGAAATCCATGTTAATGGGCTGAATTTTATCTGAATTTCTACTTTATGGTGGAATGACATATTCTAAACCAGTCCTATATGATTTATTAACTCATGAAACTGTCTGTGACTTGTTTGTGTAAGACATATTGTATGAGTCACTGTAAGCTGGGCAAGAGAATGGGCGTTAAAAATAATCTGGCTTTGGTAAAAAGGTGATTTGGATACACAAAAAATTGTCATTTATCTCTATTTACTATGATTCAGTGATGGGCGAGGCAAAGTTGCAAAATTTCCTGATGGATTTGGAACTAAAACCTGTTCATATAGTGTAAGCACAAACATTTTTTGATGTATATTTTAATAACCTAATCTGCTTAGAAAATACTTTTCTCGACATTCACAACTTTAGTTGAAATATTGCTAACTTCTTCCTCTAGGAATGAGATTCCTGTATATCCAACCATATCATAGTACTTTTTCAAGCTGTGTTTGGCAATATTTAATTGTGACTTTCTACTTGTATCCTACTACTACCTCTTCAAGAAAAGCTAAGTTTATTGTGTGCCCAGGAAGCTGAGCACAGATTTGTTTAGTATGGTGAGGGTGGTGGAGCACTGGAACAGGTTGCCCAGGGAGGTGGTTGAGGCCCCTTCCCTGGAAACATTCAAGGTGAAGCTCAACGAGGCCCTGGGCAACCTGGTCTAGTTGGAGGTGTCCCTGTGACAGCAGGGGGGTAGGACTAGATGACCTTTGAAAGCCCCTTCTGGCCCAGATGATTCTATGATTCTATGATCTGCTGAAACTTTTCCCTAGCTGTTTACATATTTTGCATAACACATGTTTTCTGAATAATTAAAAAAAAAATACATAAATTAGCCTTCAATATGAATAAAAGATTTATTCTATTGTTTCCTCTCTACATTCTTAGATTAAATTAAAGTATCTGGTAATATCTTTATGTGGCTATGACACTTTGGTTTTCTTTATATATTTTGATGTGCCATTCACAAAGCCTAAACCCAACGCACTGCACAAGGTCTCTAGTATGAGGTATCAAAACTTTCAGGAAGACAATGTTGACTACTAAGGAAGTAAAAGCCATTCCAGTTTCAGAGGGTAGTTCAGATATAATTATGAATGGGTTTAAAAATGTCAACCTCTGCTCCAGTAATGAGGATACTGGGGCTGGAACTATTGCAAATAGTAGCACTCCTTTCCTTGTTCTTTTATTAACTTATATCCTAAACCAGACATCCTGACACTTTGTTTATTTAAGTATTGCAAGCTCCAGTTTCAATGTGTCTTAGATCTCCTGGAACTACATTTTGTATACAAGAGCTGAAATTTGTGCTACTGAAGTTGACTCAAAAGCAAAGTATTCAAATATTTCTACTGATATCAGATGTTTCAACAATCACAAGAAGTAATAAAATAAAACTAAAAATATGAATGGAAAACTAAAACAGCTTTCTATATCTAGACCAGTAAAGGTCTGAGTGGTTCATCTAGGAGTCATCAGAATGTCGTTACTATGGAAATTACCCCATTACAATAACTTGTCTATGGTGAGAGTGAATTTGTGAAAGTCCTAAATGGCTTGGCTTTCTGCATTACGTGCAGTGACTGGTTGTCCCCATTTTGTCAAAAATCAGTTTGGTAGCCTGGTCAAATGTTTTAAGTCATTCACTGCTCTCTTGACTTCAAATGTAATAGTATAAAATCATAGAACAATTTTTGTTGGAAGACACCGTTAAGATCATCAAGTCCAACCACTAAACTAGTGCTGTCAAGTTAACACTTAAACCATGTCCCTCAGTACCAAATCTACATGTCTTTTAAATACTTCCAGGGATGGTGACACCACTGCCCTGGGCAGCCTGTTCCAATGCTTGATAACCATTTCAGTGAATAAATTTTTCATAATATCCAATCTAACCTCCCCTGGTGCAACTTGAGGCTGTTTCCTCTTGTCCTATCACCTGTTACTTAGGAGAAGAGACCAACCACCACCTCACTACAATCTCCTTTTAGGTACTTGTAGGGAGTGATAAGATCTCCCCTCAGCCTCCTTTTCTCCAGGCTAAACAACCCCAGTTCCCTCAGCCTCTCCTCATAAGACTTGTTCTCTAGACCCTTCACCAGCTTCATTGCCCTTCTCTGCACACCCTCAATGGATTTCTTGTAGTGAGGGTCCCAAAACTGGACACAGTACTTGAGATGTGGGCTCATGAGATCTGAGTGCAGGGGGATGATCTGTTCCCTAGTCCAGCTGGCCACATACAAACCAGGATGCTGCTGGCCTTCTTACTCATCTAGGCACACTAGTGGCTCATATTCAGATGGCTGTTGACAAACACCCACAAGTCCTTTTCTGCCAGGCAGCTCTCTAGCCATTCTTCCCCAAGCCTGCAGCACTACATGGAGCTGTTGTGACCCAAGTGCAGGATCCAGCACTTGACCTTTTGCCTTGGCCCATCTATCCAGCCTGGCCAGATTCCTTCGTATCCTCAAGCACATCAACACAGCGTGACACCACACCCAGCGTGGTGTCATCTGCAAACTTACTGAGGGTGCACTTGATCCCCTCATCCAGATCATTGATAAATGATCACTGCAGCTGCAAGAAGGAAGTAATGCAGATTTAAAACATATCTGAACAATGAATAAAAATATAGTTGGGTGAGCATCTTCTTTAAGCAATAAAAAAGATTAAATCTCAATACCACCTGTCAGACTTAACATCAAGTGTAAGAACAACTTTCATCATAAGAGAACACAAGATATTTTTTTCTCACTAGTCAGAAGTTTATTGTCGTTCTTCTCATCTGAGCACTATTCTCATACTGGGAGAGTCTCTTTTGTGATAATATTGTGACAAAGCTCAACACCTCTCCATATCTATCCAACTGCTACTCTCTTCCAGAGAGGAGTGTTAGGCAACAGTATGCATAAAGTGCTATTTTTTTGTTAAAATACATTGTTGAGTCTCAGGTTAATTTAAGGACCTACATATATATTGGATAAAAAAATACTAGATAACTCTCTGCTCTAAAGACATTGTTTTCTGACTAGTTCTTAAGGAACCGGTCTACTTCTAGAGTCAGACTCAATAAGTGCGGATGATAATTTTGTTATAAGGACAGGTGTTTTTTTACAATGCCAGAAAATAGTCAGATCATAACATCTTCCACTAGCTAGAGATTTTAGCCATTATTTCCACCATCTTGACTTGAAGGTAGAACTGCAGCTTCCAGAAACAAATCCTTTTACCATAAATCCACATGTCCATAAAAGTGGTGTTCCTATCAGGATCTTGAAACAGTTAAACAACACATAAAAAAACCCAAAACCAACCCAAACCCAAAAATATTTTTGTATTCTTACATCAAATTAAATGAAACTTTTCAGTATCTATTCAGACCCAGAATTTTAAATTTTCAGTAGATTTAGTATACTAGTGGGTTGTTGCTTAAAGGAAATTAAATCCTAAGTAATTATTTTTATTTTTGCATTCATTTTCAATCTTAAAAAAATAACTTTTCTGTGGCAGAGGTAAAAAATGTTAATTGGTGAAGGCATTGATCAGGTATGAATATTTCAAAATAACATAAAAGATATTTTAAAAACATTGGCTTCTTTCTTTTTATTTTTTTTTTTTAATTAACATGACCTACTATCTTTTCATTTATTTTGATTTTTCTCAGACTTGCCTGTTCACAATTCTGACTTCTTTCATTTTAATTGTTGGCATTTATCACATTACATAAACATGTGATATTGGAAGTATTCTTCTATGCTAACCAGAATGGGATGATTGAGTGTTAATTACTACAGAATTATTCTTTCCTGCATGTTCTGCCCACGTTCAACCTACTCATAAATGATAAATTAATGGCAATATTTTGCCCTCTGGAACTGAAACAAGGAAATTTAACAACTCAGAGTGAGAGTTTTCCTCTCAATGAAAAAAATTCCCTAAATTCATTTATCCTTTACAGCATTTTGTGCTCCCTTCTTAAACTTTATAATCCATGGTCACTAGGATTATACAAAACTATTATCACTGTGAATTTGATAGACCTCCATTGCACAGTCTCACGCTGAGAAAATAGGAAGTGCAGCTGATGGAGGATTTTGGTTAATGTACTGTTCTGACCACCTAAACAGACCAGAGGAGCTGAAGGCCAATAAATACTAGCTAGGTGCCTCTGAGGGGTCAGTCCTTTGACAGCCACCAGCCTTCCAGGCTGTTGTTTGTGCAACAAGCTGTATAGAGAGACTGGAGCATCCTGCAATGAGTTTAGGAGAATTTCTAATTCGAACTTTGGGATTTGAGAGCTTCGTGTATTGTAATAAGTGAAAAATAAGCCAATAAAACTATTGGATGACACGGATATAGAATCATCTTTTATTGATGTTTCTCTCTTCTGACTAGAAAATGAGATGATTTAAGGACAGCAGGGCTTGAAGAGGGTATGTTTGGAAACATTTTCTGTATGGGTATTTGAAGTGGAAGGCAACAAGAAAAGCTCTTCTTAATTGTCTGGCACTTTTTCTGAATCAGTAAAGATGACGCTTGTACCTGCTTAACACCTTGAAAAATATTGCAACAAATCTCTTAATCTGGCTATCCATCCCATCATGACTGCTGTAACTAAATTCCATACAGAGAAAGAAGCAGGTTATATAAGGTTTAAATAATTTCCTCATTTTTTTCCTTTTTTTTTTTTTTTTTTTTTTGAGATTTTATAGAGGAAGTTTTAGTGCTAATAGAAGTCTGAGCATTTAAGAGACTTACCCATGAGAAGCATTCAGGTCAGCCCATTTCACGTTATTTTTATTAATAACTTCTGCTTACTTCAGTAGGGCATCATTATTTATCTTTGTCAATGACCGTGACATACATCTAGTCTCATAGGCAACAAATGGCTAAGACAAAGGCTAAAGGTTCAGCTCTGAAGGGAGTGGAAAATCAACATGAGTGATGCAGATGGCACTAATTATCTTTTGTAAAAGATATCACTGAAGGCAAAATGGAAACTAAAGCAAGGAGAATTTAAACAGTCTTATATTTGTCCTCTTTTGAGAAGACCAATGACTTTTTTGTGTGCATCAGGGTTAATAACAACAGCAGTAACAGGAGGGCTGGTTACAGCACACTCTGATTCTAGGTACACTTCTGTGTCTAGGTCATTTTGGACTCAGTCTTTGATAGTGGCACAGAACAGGAGTGAAACACCAGACTCTCTGTGTCTGCTGAACTGCCATGGGAGGTTAATTAAAGCCTCAGGCTGTGCTATATTACTTCTGGATTACCTTTGGCAGCTGCTATTAAATGAATACAAATGGATCAGGTTCTGACAGAACAAGTCACTAACATATTTTGGAATCAACTATAGCATTTGGTAATGGATCTGGTCCCTGAGGCAGAGTTCCTAGATAGCTCCTAACTTCTATATGTTAAAAAGTATTTCAAAATATTATTGATAGAATTATTGTTTGGTTTATGAGTAGTAAATTTTATAGGCTTTTTGGACAAGAGGCTGCTGTTTGGTTTGTATTGGGTAAACACTTCCTAGTGATAGTATTATCGTATAATTATTGGATGTGTACTGTGTGCAAAGATACTCATCATCATGTTCTATAATTGGAACTGAGCTGAGTTTTATATCTCTGCAGGATGCAAAGTATGCTCTCATTTCTGTGAAATTTTGTACTAATTGGGGCTTAAAACCATGTTTTCTTTGATGGCCCTTTACAAAATGATTTACTTCACATGGAAAATTTCCATTTTTGGTTTTAGAGTTACTATAACCTACTGAGAAGAGGTCCTCACATATCATGCACTTTACTAAAATATTATCAGCAATAGAATAAGAACAGAATAATTTGAACAAAGTATCACTATTAGTAGAAGTGTAACTGAATTACTGGATTCGTTTGCCTAAGCAGGGCTAATTAGAATGGACAAATCACTGCTCTAAAATGACTATACTCCTCAAGTTAATATCTCTGCAGAGACCTGGTATTTCACTCAGAGCTTGTTTGGGAATCTCTCATATTGGTGAATTGCATTATGTCCAAAAAAAAACCCCTACATCTCTAAAGACTGTAATAGACCATATTCTCATTCATAGTGCTGTTCCGTTAGTATCAATTGAGCTGCAAAAAGAGGTCATATAATCTACCTTTATGAATAAAAGAGCTTTAAGGTGTAAAATCAGGACACGATTGTCCATTATGCTTAATCGTTGTCTTGTTCCCTCACTCTACTTTAGACTTCAGCTCCCTGCGACAAATCTAAAGCTTTAAAGGAGCTCTAAACCCTGCTCTAAAGGAGGGTAATCCTAAACATCGAAGATGCAAGATAACGTATGTTCCTTGGTCCGATAACTGGGATTAAGCCTTAGCTGTCTTGTCAGAAATATCCACATAGACCTCTAACGGCTTCTGCTGGCATTTGGGTCCCTAATCACTCAAACTGTGAGAAATTGTCAACAAATGTGAAGGTAGAACACTTAATTTTATTGATACTTTTCCTTTGAGAAGGATATGTTGAATCCCTGTCAACTCATATGCATCTTTGTATTGCATATAACCTGATGAAGGTGAAGATCTTTCCCTTTAATTATGTTATATTCGGTTATTCTTTTCTTTTGTTTTAAGCAGAAAGTAATTTAGACAGAAAACATATGGTTTCTTTTACTACATGGAGAAATGCACCATCTGGGAACCTCTCAGAACAGGTTCTTAGAAACTACCTTACATTCATAATTTTGATAATAAACCAAATTCATTTGCTCTAGTGGATAACTAACAATCACATGACAACGTTGTCTTCTAGTTAAAATTCTGGTTAAGTCTTATTACGGATTTTTCATTTAAGCAGTTTAGTAAGTTACATTGTTAAGTGACCGGACTAATACGTTCTGTGGACTGTGCCGTATTTTTGTTTACCTACTTGTTTGATTTTCTCAAGCTGTTTAAGTTTCACCCCCTTAAGATTTACAGATATTAACTTACAGGCATGTGAAAAAGCACTCAGTTCAAGATTAGACACTCTCATATAGGTATTCATATGAAGCACTGGATATCTAAGCTCTCAGTCAGTGGAGAGATAGTCAATACAATCAACAGAACCAAGACAATGATTTGGACATAAATTGAAATTCTAGAACTAAAAAATATACTTTAAAAAATACAATGAGGGTAGTCAGACACTGGAGCAGGTATGATATGCAGTTTCCCCTTCAGAGTTATTCAGAACCCACCTGGACATGGTCCTGAGCAATCTGTACTAGGTGACCCTCATCACCAACAGAACGTTGGATTAAATGATCTTCAGAGGTCCCTCCCCAACTCAACTGTGGTTTTGTGATTCTGCAAGTAACCTTGCAAGAAGATATCAGCCTCTTCTCTCTCTGTTTTCAAATTTACAGGGGCAAAGAGGAGGCAATACTGAAAGAATGAAGTCTTGTGTTGCTTGTATATAAGCACAAATATTAAGCATTTGTTCTTCTAGTCATAGCACATTTTATGTAGTGATTCTTTAAAGCTCCATATTTCCTGGAGTGGGCCTAATATGAATCACAGAATCATCTAGGTTGGAAAAGACCCTTGGTATCATTGAGTCCAACCATCTACCCTACTCTGCAAAGTTCTTCCCTACACCATATCCCCCAACACCACATACAAACGGCTCTTAAACTCATCCAATGATGGATGAAGTACCTTACACTCCAGTCCCAATCCATTATGTTACCATCTGTACACTTGTAACGGCTGTAATGGTACCATCACACAAATCAGCAAGCAAGTGTTCACTCCATTACATAGCTGAATATGACCATGTTTCAGACACTGTCTCTGTCCTATTAAATATGCATGCTTACATTTGAGGGACACCTGGAAAAACGGGACTGGGGATAAGGGTGCAAGTTATATCAATTTTATAGTGCATAGGTATTGTTGTTTCAGCCAAAATCACAACAACCGGACCAACAGATGGCCCTTCCTCCCCCCAAGCAGAGGAGAGGAAGAGATAAGGAGATTCAGAGTTTAGAATGAACTAAACTACTTTAATGAAGAAGTAATATTAAAATAAAAAAAAATATAATAAAATAGATACAATATATACAAAACCATATCAAACTCCCAGGATGACAGTCCTGTCACCAGCAGGTACTGGGGAAGTCCCAGACTGGACTCAGCAACGGATGGGAACCAGATTCCAGCTCTGGAATCAGGAACACACGGATCGGGATCAAAGGCAGAGGAACAGAGAGAGGTCCACTTCAGACAACGGCCATCACAGGAAGCGAGGTTGACCCTTTGATCCTTCAGCTTTTATACTGAGCATGGGGCAGATGGGATGAAATACCCCAGTTGATCAGGTTTGGGTCACCTGTCCTGTCCGTTCCTCCCCACAGGTGTGACTCCTCTGTTTTTCCATTTCCAACCCTCAAATAATGAAAATTGGTTGACCTTGGTTGTTATAGCAATAAGTATAAGCAAGGGCCTCTCCGCATACCATTCCTTGGCATGTAGCACAAACATTGGTCTTATCATCCTGAGAATGAGCAGTTTTCTCCAGTTAGTTTCAAAGTGTTAGAAGACTAATATGTACAATTACAGAACACAAAATTGGTTCAGTTTTACTTCAAACTGGGACATTCCACTCCTTATTCCATAGCATTTGCATCATGCTTAGATCACAAATATTCAGCCTCCAGTACAGTCAGTTCTTGAGATCCTCCTGTCACTCCTGCAATAGTGACAGATTCTGTCTCTCTATGATTTGATGGCATTAGGGTACACTGTGCACCAGTGTAGAGTGTCCTCCAGGTCTCTGTACTTTTGTGGCTCTAATGTGCCAGGCTATTGAATCCACACAGTCCAATAAACTCGGTTATCCCTCTCCTCCTCCTGGCTGGAGGCAGGGCAACCTTAATGCTGAGGACAGCATCTGCAATTGCAAGGTGAGTTCCTGTTCTGGACAGAGGCAGTGCTTCCTCTGAACTGGAGCATCCTTTCTTCTGTTTGCTTTACTTTCCAACTCAAGCACTCGTGACTGAAGGGCTGAATTAGGCTCCTCATGTTCTCTCCATAATTGCAGAGGCAAAGCCACAGGAAACCTTGGAGTGAGCCCTGTTTCCCTTTGGTTGGTCTCATAGAAGGGTGTTTTTTCTTAATGGTTGCAACTGTGGTCTGAACTGCTCCTTGGGTTTGAGCAGGAATTTCAGCCTGAGCTGCTCATTGGGTCTGAGTTGGAATTTCAGCCTGAGCTGCAACTTGGGTCTGAGCTGGGAAAGAGTAAGATTCTTTCCCAATCTTAGAAAGTTTTTCAAGAAGTTTGTGAAGAATTGTCTCATTTTGCTCAAATATTGCCTTGGTCATTTTCTCCATTGTCTCATTCTGTGTCTTAGCTCTGTTCTCTGTCGTCTCAGTCTGTGTCTTAACTATGTTCTCCATTGTTTCGGTCATTGTCTTAGTTTGTGTCTTGCTTATGTTTTCTATTGTTTCAATCTGTGTCTTTGTTCATCCATCTTCTCAGTTTGTTCAGCCACTGTCTTAGTCAGGTTTTCTATTGCTGCAACACTGATGGGATGGTTCCTAAGACATTGTAGAAATTAACATGGAGTAAAGTCTCACCCTTAAATTCTGGATGATATAAAGGCCTATGAACTTCAGGTGTTATAGAAATATGTAGACTCAATTAGTAAGATAAATCAGAGATTGTGCAACAAAGGCCCAGCAGAGGGGTTTAAGTGAATATATAAAGCAGATGACAGTAAAAAATAGCACAGTATGTTTATTTGGAGAAAAGAGCAGTTTTGGATCCAGAACTGGATGATGCTGGCAGGAAAGATATAACTTCCCCCCACCCCACTTTTGCTAGAAGTACCTTTCATATAAACTTAAAAACTCACCACTTTTATTCAGAAACAGAACTATCTTTATTAGGAATTGTATCTTGTAATGCACCAAAAAGTGATGCAGATGTAAGTGAAGGAAGGTAAAATTACAGTAACTGTCTTTGGTTGATCAAAGGACATACACTAGAGATTTTTCCTTTGCAACTGCTCTTTTTAGACCATAATGGGAGAGCAGTTACAAAGGAAGAATTTCTAGTGTATTCAAGAAACCCACTGTATTGCAGTTCTAAATCAGCAGTCTGCTCCAATAGATTCCCCTCAAAAAAACCAGAACCTAGAAAATATGATGTATAATAGTTAAAACTGCATTATTAATCTTTTAAATAGTCTACTAATTTTTACTATAACTTCAGCTATTAGAATTTTCAAACCTTAATCATAAACCAAACTCTTATCTCCATTTAAAAAAATTATTCCTTTTTGTTCATTCTTTTGTGTCCATTGCAAGATATTGAATGAAACACAGATGTTGTTTATATCAGTCTGGATCTCTCTGTGTTGTGCTTTTTAAGTCAAATACAGTGCTTGATGAGCCAGATCAACACAGAATCTTTAGTTCCCAAGACCAACAAAAGTCACATAGTCCTTTTTTACACTTCAAATATTTTTAAAAATAATCTGTGTGACAAAAGTTAGAATTGTGATAAAGCAGGTTGGAAAACAATTTAATTGCAGTCTGTATGGTTTGGAACTGTTACATTTAATGTTCCAATAAATAATATGTATTGTTTTAAACATATATGACTACAGAGGCATATGTTAGTGTTTTATATAAGCTAAAGGCTCTGCATTATCCAAATCAGCAAAGGCAGCATTCCAGGCAATGATAGGCTGGGCTTTAATACTTCCTCATTTCAAATATTTTCTGATCAGGAGTTACTTAAGAACTACAAGGTAAATATATAAAAAAGGCTGAAAAGAACCTTTTGCAACTTGCAGTTTAAACGGGGTTTTCTTCTTTCAGATTTGTTTGATTGCTTTGCTACTTGAGTTGTGCAAAAGGAAGAACCACTTTTTCCTGCTAAGCAGTTCTCTGTCCTTTTAAAGACCTAACTCTTCTATTTCCATGAAATTTCATATAATGTAGATATTTCTCATGACTCATGAGAAGACATAAGGATCACTTCCACGCAAAATTTCTAACTGGAATATTTTGATAACTTTTATTTAGAAGCAGAAGAGTAAGCTCACATTTATTTCTCTCTTTCTAATGACAGAGGGAGAAAACAAGGGAAAACTATGGGTATTGTCACTGATTACCCAAAATTATTCCTTATGTATTATAATCATATCTCATCTTTTGGAGTGACTTTTCATCATGCATAAGGAAAGGTTAATAATTTATTGGCAAAGAGTGCTAGAAAGATTTGTGTTGTGTCTAGCAGTTCAGACTTAGATGTATAGAAAGGTTATAGTGTCATTACACAGAGCATTTCATTGTTTAACTCTGAGACACTTAGATCCCATCCAATGTGTAAAAGGGTTAAACCTAAGAATTCAAATGTAGAAGTCTGCAAGCCCCAAGCCAAGCAATGGTAACTCTATGGAGAGTGTTTTAACTCTAATCTTTCAGTTGTCTGTAAGTGCTTTGTACTACTAAAGAAAAAGTTGTTCCAATCTACAATTCTCATCCCTCTTCTATAGTTATGCAATGAGGGTTCTACTCTGAAATGAGGAGTAGTGGTCGACCACTTCTAAAACTGATAAAGAAAATTGCTAGACTTTTTACTCATTATAATAGATAGATAAAGAGTTTTAAAATGGTTTAATTTATTCATAGTTCACGATGGGACAGAGGGGAAAAAAGTGTTATTTTGTTATTAGAAAGCTTTCTACACATTAATCTGAAGATTAGTTTCAAATTGGTGGTTTTACTCCTCCTGCATAAAATGTTACATTTCGAATGAGTAATAAAATAATTTACTCATAAGGATTCAAAGTAAGCACAGCTCATTGGACAAGGACTGGTATTATTCCTTAGAGACAGGAGAGCTAAATCTATACTAAAAAATGTGAAAAATTATAATTCAAGTTTTTTAACAATCAGGGGAGGGGCTCTAAAATGAATCATAATGAGGATGAACCATTTACCAAACATTCCCAAAGAAGGGTACCAGATTTGCAATTAGTGCTGTGATTCTAAGAGGAAGTAAAAAATCTTACAAAATCTTAAAAAAACTTTAAATCATTGCAGCAGAAAATTTGCAAGGTATTAAAAAGTTAAAAAGAATTGACAAGGAGGAAAGAAGCACCAAGTGTTTGTAAATACAAGCTATTTCATATTTTACTCTGTGAAGATCACTGAGGAATAATTGCAAATCTCCACATTTCTTTCAGTCTTCTTTGGAATCTGCTATATCAAACAGCCAAAAAATTGGAAAATTGACTTTGAAGAAATAATAGTAATAATTTCTCTGGTTGTCTGTCATTTTATTTCAATAAGAAACATAAATCTCAATATTTGAGAAACTGTACGTTGTTCCAAAACCTGCAGTTTTAAAGCTATCACATGTATAAAACCAGTGGCACTTTTCAGAAATGGAAGTAGTGATTTAGGTGTTTGATAGTGATTAAATAGGAAAATGAAACAAAATGATGAATGTCTACTTTACAATAATATCAGTTTACTTGGTGATCTGCATTCCAATGCTATTTCTACAAGATCTAATAAACACCAAATACTTTTAGAGTAGGAAATTATTTTTAACTAAGATGATTTAGCCATTTACATAGTTTTCATGAAAGTTAAACAGCTAAGAAGTGGATTTATTAATACAGATTAATATGTTGAGAAAATATGAAATCCAGAACATTATACTCAAAGGAAAACACATAACCAGTACAGTCCAGCATCTCAGTACTAAGTGAACTATTTCTCTCCACACAGTTAGATAAATCCAATTACTTGAGGGCTATGTATATATCAACCTGTTTGTCAGTTAAAGTTTATAAGTGTACAGAGTGATCTGAGACACTAGGGAATGATCATTAAATGCTAGTACAAGAAGCAGTAGAGTTTCTGCAAAAATTGCAGTGATGCACTTCACAACTAGAGATAAGTTTTCCTTAGGTAGGGTAATTTTCCACAGAATAAGGTATGTCATTTGCAATTAAATATCAGAAGCTTTATGAAACCAATTATAACCATTTTGGAAATATTCAGACAAGAAACTATTAGTTTAAGCCCTTCCAGGTTGACTTTTTTTTTAATGACAGAGATTTCATACATCCATGTTTTTTGTGGGTAAACAACATCCATCATACTGTAGCAAGGGAGTTACTCTATTGACCAGATCCTCCTTAATCCCTTTATTTAATTGTCTTGGGAGCTGTATACATCATCTGTGACAAATGCACCTTCATGGCTAGCAGAATTAGAACATTTAATGAAAGGTAAATTGCTGTATGTTTATGTGCAACTTTTAGTAAAGTTAATACACATGTGGCATTAGTTGTGACATTTTAGACCTTTTAAGACAATAAGATTTCAAATTAGAGATGCAGTGGGAAATATTTATATTGTTTCTAATCCTATATGCCAAATGAGAGAGAATGAATTCAAATTTTTGTTCCGCTGCACATTTCAAATATTTCAGTATTTTTTTTCTTATCCTGTACTGGGATAAGAGACATTTTTGTATACAATAAAAAATAATAATTTGGAAAGGTAAATATATTCCATTTCTGCTTACTGAAATTTTCTGCAAATATGTAGACATGTTAATGAATGTTAAATCTTACAAGCTCATAACATTTATATTTTTGAGTTTCACTCCCTGTTTTCTGTGAAGTTTAATATCTTTGTAGACTGTATCTTCTATACTACATTCTGTGGACTGATATTAATCAATACAGCTAATCCATCAGAGAGATAAAACATCAAAACCCAGACACTATAATGTAACAAGAAAATATAAACTGCTATGATTAAATATTTTTTGTTCATTCCACAAAAAGTCAGACCAATACAGGCAGGAAAGGACCAAACCAACATGAATAAAAAATATTTTTAGCTTTTCTGATAAAAGGTATTTATTTTTACAAAAACAAGATGTTCACACATTAAAAATGCTTAATTTAGATAAAATACATTTCAGTCAGAAAAATGGTTCAATGAGTTTCCAACCAGTCCCAAGTGCAGCAGCAGCTTTCCTTGCACCTGGACAGTCTTTGCTTCTGGAAGCAGCCAATGTCTAGGAGCAGCACAACTACTGACCTGCACAGCTTAGCACCTTTTCTTGGGTGAAAGGTACATGTTCGATACCTGAGCTGGCTCACAGAATCACAGAATCACCTAGGTTGGAAGGGACCTTTTAAGATCATCTAGTCCAACCAATGAAAAAAACCAAACCAAAACCAACCAAAACCAAAACCAAACCAAAACCAAAAACCAAACCAAAACCAAAAGCCACTACACAAACCCCACACCACACCCAAAACACCACCAATCCACTACTAATCCATATCCCTAAGCACCATGTCAACTTGTCTTTTGAATACCTCCAGGGATGGTGCCTCAACCACCTCCCTGAGCAGTTCATTCCAATGCCTGACAACCCTTTCAGTAAAGAAATATTTCCTAATATATCTAACCTGAACCTCCCCTGGTGCAACTTGAAGCTATTACCCCTTGTTCTATCATCTGTGACCTGGGAGAAGAGACCGACCCCCACCTCTCTGCAGCCTCCTTTCAGGGAGTTGTAGAGAGCGATAAGGTCTCCCCTCAGTCTCCTTTTCCCCAGACTGAACAAGCCCAGTTCCCTCAGCCTCTCCTCATAAGGCTTGTGCTCCAGACCCCTCACCAACTTTGTTGCCCTTCT
>BJBW01011794.1:0-31580 GCA_004320125.1 Scolopax mira
GTTGTGTCGCGCGCGGGCGTCTTTCTTACTGCTATGGCTGATTTTTGTGTTCAATACAAATGCAACTGCTGCTTCTGGAGCACTGAATTAACTGGAATTAAAATAGCATACAGGATTTGTAATATAAACCAGTAAACCTTCATTTTTCAAGAACTGGAGTTTAGGGAAGTAAAATGCTCTGCTGAGGTTTGACTGTACGCTGAGCAGTTGATGAGGCTGAGGTTAACTAGGAGTAAGTGTATACATTTTGAAATGAATGTAGCATTCACTTTATAAAAAGAAATATGGAGAATATTATTTTTTTTCTGAACAAGTCTGAGCTTAGTTTAGTACATTATACTATCACTCAATAGTAGTTTTATTCTCCAGGTTTAATTAAAAAAATTAACATAGAGACTGTGTTATTTTAAATATCCACAGGTCTCTTAATCTTACATTACATTAAATGCTGTTGATATTGGCTACAACACAAGTACAGGTGTTGGAATTCTTATTAAAAAACCCATCAACCTATTAATAGATTTCTGTTATGCTGTTAGTAACAGTTGCCTTGTTCAACCTGAAATGTTAATTGTAGCCTCCATCATCACCCCAGGGTGGAAAACACGTTAATAAAGGTACACTTTGAGGTGTACCCACCTTCTTTTAATTCTTGATAGAGCCCTGAAAATTTCCCCATTCTCATCCATTCTGTTCATCAGGTTCTGTCCCTGAGAGACTGGGCTTTGCAATAAGCATCACACACTCCCCAGTGTCCGGGGCACTGCTCTTCTCTTACTGCACCTTTGCCTTTCATGTTTCCTGCTGCCTGCACATCCGTGCTGTGTTTGTGTGCCACGCAGAGGAAGATAAGAACCTTTGGCACAGCAGTGCAGAACCACTGGGTCAGTTACAGCTACAGCTGTGGTTTGCACCTTCGGTCTTTATTCAGGCCCAGTTCCCACACAGACAAAAATCTTGCCAAATCATGCTTTATTTTAAATTGGTCAAATCGGATTCCATTTCCCGTACCTGGAGTTCTGAAATACATATGTTAAAGTAGTTTCTGGAGGGGGAAAAGCAAATCTGTATAATCCCTTTCCAACAGTTTGATATTCATAGTTGAAAAGTAATAGATGAAAAAATCAGTTGCTGGGGCAAAGTTAATAAAGCCAATTTGAAATATATAATTTTTAGATTACAACATGAAGACTTTTGAGGACTCTGTATCATGATACATCTTAATATGAATACAAATTGATATAGTATTCTGAAAAGCAGTAAAGAATTCTGCTGTATCTTTTCTCTGTAGTACAAATATTTAGGGGGAAAACAACTGTTGACCTTTCCCATAATTACACAATTGGAGCATTACTGGAGTAGCTTAAACACGATACTATGATGTGAAGGACAGACTTCATCCCAACAGCCCTGAACTATTCAAACAGAGATAGTGGGGAAAAGTCTTTGAAAAGTAAACATTTGTGGATGCAACAAGCAAATATGGAAAAGATTCATCCTCTTTCCTCTTCAGAGCATGATGCTGCCGTATCACGCAGTGTACGTGCCTTTTAAATCAGTTACTTCAGTCTCCTTCATCTTCATGATGCATTTGAAGTGAACTCTTAAAGGACTAGAACTAATGGATTGACTGTGATATTACTAATATAATTCTTTTTTCTTTTTTTTTTCCTGCTCTCTGCTTGGCTCTGGTCTTCGCCCACAGGTATCCACTGTTGGCTCTCAAAGGTTATTAAAATTTTAAAAGCTGAAACAGAACTACCTAAGCTTCACTTACTGCTGCTTCTTCCTCCGCCGTCCTGCGCTGCCGCTTTGCTCTTGCTGCTTCACCACACAATAAGAGATTTTCTTTATTAAATACCTGCAATGAAACTTAGGCTAGAAGGATGTGCCATTCTCTTGCTGCCTGTGTACTTGTTAATATCTGTGTACAGTATGCTTGTATTTATTCCGTGGTATTTTCTTACCAATGCTAAGAAGAAAAAGGCTATGGCAAAACGTTTAAAAGCTAAACCCATCTCGGACAAACCTGGAAGCCCCTACCGCTCCGTCACTCATCTCGACTCACTCGCAACCATCAACATTCCTGGAGCAGACACCTTGGACAAGCTGTTTGACCACGCTTTAGCAAAGTTTGGGAAGAAGGACTGTCTTGGGACCAGAGAAATACTGAGTGAAGAAAATGAAATGCAACCAAATGGAAAAGTGTTCAAAAAGGTAAAACTTACGATTTGGTAGGTACTTCTGATTTGGTTTTGAGCTGCTTTGCATCTTGCTGCAACAACAGAGGTCTCCTTAAAGGTCTTCCTTAATCATCATCTTATGGTATAAAGCATCCATTTAATAGTAGTTAAAGAATAACAGAATGCAGGATCTATTCTACCTCAAGAAAAATGAAAGCAGTATTTTGTTTCTCTTGATTTTGTTTCTCTTGATTATTAACACCATCAACCATTAATGTTTATGGTGTTATGGTGGTAGAGCTGTACTAGCAGCGTCTTGTTATCGCAGTTATTTCTTTTTTTCCCCTCTCACAGTTAATTTTAGGAGCTTACAGATGGTTGTCCTATGAAGAAGTTAATGAGAAAGTGAATCGCTTGGGGAGTGGCCTGACTGCCCTGGGACTGACCCCAAAGAGTACCGTTGTCATCTTCTGTGAGACCCGAGCAGAATGGATGATTGCAGCTCTCACCTGCTTCAAGTACAACTTTCCTCGTGAGTCCTGAACTCATTCACTTCTCATGTATTTTAGAACCATTTCTCAGCACTGGTTTGGCTGTTCGCTGTTTTGAATCTGCAAGTCCTATCATCGATGGTATAAGAATTTCATAAACTTACTCTGCCTCTGGTCTGATTCTTAAAAGTTTCCAGTCTGTTCTATGCATTGCAGAGATCCCTAAAATTAACTTGCTCATTCTTATGAGACTATTTTTTCTAGTGATGTTACAGATGTTAGTATGACAGAACAGTACGTTTACTAGTCAGGTGTTTTTTTAAGTACTCTCAAGATGGCAGTAGTTGTGTTTCTCTCCAAAAAATGTGGAATGTTTTTATAGTATTTTCTGTCTGTATCCTGATTAATGCATGCCAAACATGAAATGGGTGTTGGAAGAGAGAAGTAGTAATCAAAACCATATGCTAGTCTGAGAGTTTTTCAGTGACATTTTTAAGCTGCACCAGTGCATTACAATTACATATATGGGTGGGTTTCCTTTTTTAAATTTTTATTTAAGCTGTCAAAAAAATTTCTAACCCGACTTAATGCATCCAAACGTCCCGATGAAGCGGCAGAGGTTACTGTGCACTCGGGCTGCACACAGCACACTGGCACCCAGAGCTGCTTGCTGGTGGTGTGGGGAGAAGGTGGTAGAGGCTGTTAGAGGGCAATGATGGAAGAGCTGACTCTGCTGTTGAAGTGGGAGAGGATGGTTAATTCGGTGTTGATCCTCATACTTTAAGAGGTAGGGAGAATCAGCTATATAACACTATCTCTTTTTGTCCCTTCTACATAAACCCTGTTTCACAGGAAGATTAAATTCCTTTAATGGTCTTTGGAGAGTAGAGTTTGAAATAGCAGATAACGCTAAAGGAAGGTTTGTGGGGTTTTTTTTTTCAATAGAGAGATGATGGGAAGAGTGAATTCCTTGGTGCCTGTGAGACACTTAATGGCATCACTGCAGACAGAGTTAAAAATAATCTAGCAACATGAAAAACACCGATTCCTTAGTCTGATTTTCAGCCTTACCCCCATCAATAATTTCATGGGAGCAAGCAGAGGAGCTGACGCTGCTGAATGAGCTGTGACTGGTGCCCTGTGGTGTTTCACCTCTCCCCCTGGTGCTGGTTGTTGAGAGCTCAGGGCAGAACATGTATTGTCCATTGCTCACTGTGCAAGTGCTTAGTGCATTAGTCTTGGGCTTTGGTGGACCTCTTTGTTTTGATGATTTCTCTTCTCTAGAATAGAACAGACTAGACTATGTCAGTTGGAAGGGACTTCCAATGATCATCTAGTCCAACTCCCTGCCCAATTCGGGGCTGACCAGAAGTTAAAGCATGTTTTATTTAGGGCATTGTCCAAATGCTTCTTAAACACTGCCAGGCCTGGGGCATTGACCGCTTCTCTAGGAAGCCTGTTCCAGTGGTTACCACCCTCTCGGTAAAAAAATGCTTCCTATGCAACTGTCCTCCTCATTTCAGAGGTCTCTTCTGGCATAAAATTCTGATGTGGAAAAATTAAAAAGCTGGTTTGTTTCCAAATTAGAAAATTCCCCACTGAACTAATTTTATGTCCCTCCCTCCCCCCCCCGTGCTTTCCAGTGAGCTAAAGCAAGGGCTTTTGCATTTAGTATCACTTTTAACATTTCTTTCCTGTTCTCCCTCTCCTGCCTGTCCCAGTTGTTACGTTGTATGCCACCCTGGGTGAAGAGGCAGTAACCTATGGTCTCAATGAGTGTGGAGCATCCTATCTGGTCACTAGCGTAGAACTTCTCGAGAGCAAGCTTAAGGTAATTTGGTACCAGTTTCACCTGCTTACAAACAACCCTATAATAATTTTACAGCACACTCAGTGCTAAAAATTTGATTTCTCTTTTATAGGCTGCATTACCACAAGTCTCCTGTCTTAAACATATCATTTATGTGGACAAGAAAACTGTCAATAAATCAGAATACCCTGAAAATGTGGAGATTCACAGCATGCAGACAGTAGAAGAGCTGGGAGCAAAACCAGAAAACTGTAAGTTAATCACTTCACAGAGATCAATTAATGTTAACAGTGCAATCAGACTTAGGTAAAAAGGGATGAATAGCAGAAAAAAACAACCTGTGCAAGTCCCTAACTCAGAGGCAGTGGCAGATTGACACTTTGTCTTCTGGCATCCTTTAAATAAACAGGAAATGAGTTTGATCTCTATTTATTGTCCTGTACCTTTGTTTAAATGTCAGGTATTTCAGGATACAACTTTATTTTTAACTCTAAACCATAACCAGAATAATTTAATTTTAAGACTGCACCTGTGTTTTAGGAAGTGAAATAGAATCCCGTGCTGTGTTCCATTTTCTGCTCCTTTTACCTTTTATTTATCTTATTTTCAGTATTTTTCCTGAGAAGAGAGGAGAAAGCACTTGAGGATTCTTTATTTTTTTTTTTTTTGCCTGAAGGCTTGGAAATGTCTATTTTTAATAAAAAACTAATCTGTAGCTGAAAAGCACAGCAGGCTAGAGGAATAACCATTACATCCCCTGCTACATTGGGCAGCCAGGAGTGACTGTAAACATCTGCTTTGAGGGAAGAACGAAGAACCTTGATCATCTCTTTTCCTTAACTCAGCACTCTGTGCTTAGCCACCTCTCCTCTCTCTTGGATAAAAGAGAAGATAAACTGGCAAAGGAGGCTTTTGCAGGGAAGCCCATGTTCATTACAACTGCTTATCTTTGATCAGCTTAAGGCAGAGATACAAACCAGCAGTGACCTTGAGGAGTGTTGTTTTGTGGCTGCTTTTCCCATAGAAAGCCTCCTTCCCTTGCAACACTTCTGCCGCCATGAAAACTAATCATTTTCAGCTAAGAATAAATAAAGGCCAAGGGATTAAAGCAAAAATCAGAAGTCAAGTGTCGTAAGCTTACTGCTTACCCACTAACTAGCAGCTTACCTGAGGAAGGTTCATTTAAAAAAAAATAAATATAGTCTTAGCTCTATAACCTTGGCTTTGTAAGAGTCATTGACAGAAAAGCTGACTTGCACCTTTTTGGGGTGTTGGGGTTTTTTTTGTTTGTTCTGGTTTCTTTTCTTAACCTGTTGTTTCTCTCCAGTGCTGTATTTTTCCCCTTCACTGCCCTCGACAGGTTTATTTGGTCTTCAGAAGGCTTTTTCTATAAAGCTTTCAGTCAGCTATAAGATACAATGGCAAAAGTAGTGCCCAGAGTGTGTGGATGCCCAAATACTTGTAATTCTTTTCAAAATCTGCCTTCCCCTGCTTCCTCTCCAAAACAGACCACTACTCTTCATCACGGACTTCTACGTCCACCACTGACCACTAAACAGCACACTGTGCTTACCTTTGCTGAAGCACCTGTTTCACACTTGGTTGATTACAGACATTTTCACATTGATTAATTACAGAAATAACAGGTTAGAAAGTAGATAAGAATCAATAACAATTTTCCCCCTGCATTTTGTAGCAAGCATTCTGCCCAGCAGACCTGTTCCTACAGACTTGGCTTTAGTAATGTACACCAGTGGGTCTACTGGGAGACCTAAAGGAGTGATGATGCAGCATAAAAACTTAATAGCTGGAATGACAGGACAATGCGAGAGAATACCTGGACTGGGGTAAGAAACACTTGGTTATTATGAGTGTGGAGAGATTAAACAGAACCTCCAAAAGCAACAGTTTCTATGGACTTGTGTACTGACATCAGGTGTTACTGAATTTCTTGATTTTACTGTGAGCACACTAATCTTTTTATTTATATAAATTTCTTAGTTTATAAGAAATACACCTTGTTTATGAACTTACCCTGTTGTTTGAAAAGGGTTGTTTCTATGTTTTTCATTTTGATTATTAGCCTTAGCTCTAGGTCTGATGGATTTTTGCAGTAAGAGACTGCAGCAGAAGATGCCACCAGATGAGGAGATTCCTCATTTAGTCAAACTTGGGAAAATTTTTTTAGCTTTTTTCGAGCAGACAGAATGACTTTAGGAAGCCTGTCAGACCCTCCCACTTCCGTTGATCCAGAGATACTGCTGTTGGGTGAACAATGCAAACGCTGCAGAATCTGCTCGAGTATACTTTACTAAACAAGCAGAAAAGTAAAAAATTGTGCAGGATATAAACCTGGTTCTGATGCTGCTGAAAGCTTGTTAAGTGACAGCTCTGAGTTTCTTGCTGAGAAATCTCTTATTTTCTGAAAGAAGCCTCAGTACTTCAGTGATCACCTTGCTCTCTACTAAGCTATCGTAGAAGAAGATGCTATGATGACTGTGAGGGAATTGTAAATTATTGGTGATTATTTTAAAATCATTTCATCCTTAATTTCATATCTGGGATGAAAACTCCCACAAGCAGAGGAAATAGCAGTGGAGTACTAAGGAATCTTTAATTTTCCTTGAAAACAAGGCAAGTTCTGTAATTCAGACTGATTCCATTAAGGTAGGATTTCCCCTGTCTTGTTTATAAACTGTGGGTTGAAATTACACCCTTCTTGCACACAGAAGAATAACCCTCACTTGTGATCCAAACCTTTCAAAACGCAATAACTAAGCACACAATAAAACTGTTAAAATGGTGTTTTCAGGCCCCTTGTGCATCATTGTTAATAATCTCATCCTTTCCTTTCCTAGGCCCAAGGACACTTACATCGGTTACTTGCCCCTGGCCCACGTTCTGGAGCTGACAGCAGAAATCTCTTGCATCACCTACGGCTGCAGGATCGGCTACTCCTCCCCACTCACTCTCTCCGACCAGGTGAGGGGAGGACAAAAGCCAACTCCAGCCTTTGGAGTCTCCCTTCTCCTGCCTCACCACCCTCTTCCATTGAGCAAATGGCCATGTATAGGGCACGCTTCAGAAATGCAATTATTTTTTTTTTTTTTTCAGAAAAAATGATGTAAATTAATGTCCCTGGTGAACTATAGCAGCGGGTCATGTCATATAAATCTTATTATAAGCTTTTCTTTTCTGATATTTACAAAATCTAAAAGAAAACCTAGTAAATGCATATAGTGTTATCCACTGGCTATCAGGGTAAGAGCAGCTATTAATAGATTAGCTGAATATAAGACCATTTTAAGTAATTTTAACTTTTTGGTCTTACTTTATCAGTTCTTCATCCAGTTTGCCTTCATCCATTTAACAATTAAGATAAATGAGAGCAAATTAAGCTGGAAAAGAATGCTTCTGTATGTTTTGCTGGTATAGAGATTGCCTCGGGCAAAAGAAACTCCTGGAGGAAGATGGAGGAGAAAGCAAGTGCTAGAGGGAGGACATAAGAGAAAGATGTACAAAGTGGACTTAACCAGATTGAACTTGTAAAACATCAAGTATTTTGGTTGAAATCCTTGTTAATCATTACTCTTTTTATCCCAATGTGGAAGAAAAAAAATTACAGAGGAAGTGTTTTTTAGAGGGACAGGGGAAGAGATTTAAACAAATTACATGCCAATATATCTTCTTTTATTCCTTTTCTAAAGAGTTTCTTGGTTTTCAGCTTCATAACTTGACATTTTTTCCTTATTACAGTCAAGTAAAATTAAGAAGGGAAGCAAAGGAGACTGCACTGTACTTAAGCCTACGCTGATGGCAGCTGTGCCTGTAAGTATGCAGAACCAGATACATTTAACCAAAAAAAAAAGCTTTATATCTTGTTAGTAAATAGATTTTTCTAGCACAAACATTTTTTCCCACATATAAAAAATTGTCACTAATAGGAAAAAAGCATAGAAATTGGTACTGTGTGAACCAAGTACTGAAGTTGCAGATGAGCACAAGAATATATGGGTGCTAAAGCCAAGAAAGACCCTTTTTGATCCAAAACTGCAAATGTGTTCCAGTAGTTTTGAGTGATGTTTTACTGGGCTGCTGATACAACAGGAGGATACAACGAGTCCTTGATATTCAGGGTCTGAAACTCCATTTTGCACAGGGAGAAAGCAGGGAGGCTTTGGCCAAGATGGACACTTTAAGATATGGGTGTTTGGCTGTTACAGGACTTAAGGAGTTCAGCTGTGTCCCCAGAGGTGTTGGGGTGCTCAAGCTCAGCAGCTTGTTTTCAAGGTGACAGGCAAAGTGTCTCTTAGCCTTTCCTTTTATAAGAAAAAATGGTTCAGGAGACTATAATTCCTGTTGCTACTGTAGCTTATGTTGGTCTTTGGGTGACCAGCGTTCTGCATTCTACAAGTGAAAAATAGACACATGTTGGTCAATAGAGAAGACATCTCCAGAAAGAGGGCTGAAAAAGATTTTAAAAACCAAATCTGAGGTCTAGAAAACTGTAGACGTATGAGAGATACTATGAATTTCTGTGGTGTGCCTGACTCAGTTACTTGCCCTCAACTTCTGAGTTTGCCCAATTTGTGGCAGGTTTTCCAACAGAAGGTATGTACAGCATGAGGGTTCCTCCTCACTAGTGATACTGGTGCAAGGAGAACAAAGGGAATGGAGAAAAGTAAAGCTGGGTCACTAATTTTCTAATGTATTTTTGGTATTTCATTCTGCCCATTTCAAATAGCTCCAAGGTGCAATGGTCTATAACCTGACTAATTAATCACACATTAAAAGCATTAGAGTTAAGCATTTCCTAGCCAATGATGCAGACATTTTCACTCTTACTGTATTATCCATTTTAAAGGAAGAACAGGGCTTTATTTTATTTTTAACATGGAATTTTACTTACACATGCTAGTCTATTCTACATGGCAATTTTCCTTGCTTTTTTTAAACACTTTATAGGAAATAATGGACAGAATTTATAAAAATGTTATGAGTAAAGTGCAAGAGATGAACTATATTCAGAGAACTCTGTTCAAGATAGGCTATGACTACAAACTGGAACAAATCAAGAGGGGATATGATGCACCTCTGTGTAACATGTAAGTATAATTCATGGTCCAAGTGTACCTTTTTCCTTGAGATTTGTTAAGACAGTCTAAAAGAATAATCACTTCAGCTGTCAGACACCAGGCAACTCTCATCCAACATGCAAATATCATCTAATGACTAACTGAAATAGTCCAAGTTCTTACTGGAAACGGGTAAGATATTTAATGGCAGGAATGACTAATCTTCAAAACAGATGACTAGTTAGTTTTCATTGGATTACTTTTTTCTCTGGTAATGAAATTGGAATGTTTGCTTAGTGAAGTTACAGGAATTTTGCCATTTTCAAGTGTTACACAAGAGGTAACATTTTTGATTATCCCTGCTGCTCACTAAAATCTGTGAGTGATGAAGTCGATTTCTAAGGTGTTCCAGATAGGAAGGAAGAAGAATGTTTGTGTCTCTTTCTTGTTATAAAAGTGAGTTAAGTGAATGACTTTTAATGCTTTTTTCTTTCTTTCAAGACTATTGTTTAAAAAAGTAAAGGCACTCCTGGGAGGGAACGTCCGTATGATGCTTTCCGGAGGAGCACCGCTCTCGCCTCAGACACAGAGATTCATGAACATCTGTTTTTGCTGCCCTGTTGGTCAAGGCTACGGACTAACAGAAACATGTGGAGCTGGAACAATTACAGAAGGTAGTTTAAGTGCTTCTGGAAATATGACATTTAAGATACAGATATATATATATATGAGGGTTTGGGATTTTTGGAAAGTCAAAATAGCTTTAGTTCTTAACTGTAATAAAGTAACTTGAGATAAGCTACTGCTTTATTTATGGTTGGAGTTTATACTTCAAATGACAAATCTCTGTATTCTTCCTTGTTTTCTCCCTAAGCTGCTGATTACAGCACTGGCAGAGTTGGAGCTCCTCTTATTTGTTGTGAAATAAAACTGAGAGACTGGCAAGAAGGTGAGAGTATTAAATGTTTTGATTTCAGAGTAACTCATTGAACCACTGCTTAGCTGGTTTCTTTTTCTATCTGCTTAGTGAGGTGTAGCACAAAATAATTGTCTTTTATAATAGTCATCAATTTGTGTGCATTACCTTCAAAGTATTTTCTTAACAGCAGATGTGAAAGATAATTGTGGGGGATTTTCTTGTTTTCAGGGGGTTATACTAATCAAGACAAGCCTAATCCTAGAGGAGAAATTATAATTGGTGGACCTAATGTCTCAATGGGATATTTTAAAAATGAAGAGAAGACAACAGAAGAGTTCTGCGTTGATGAGAATGGTCAGAGATGGTTCTGTACAGGAGATATAGGGGAATTTCATCCGGATGGGTGTCTGCAGATCATAGGTTGGCCTCAATTTTTGATACCTTAATCTATTACAAGACCTTGACTAACTAATTATCAGCATGCTATTAATCCTGCTGGCTTTGCCAGGGCTAATCTACTTAAAGTTACCTGCTTGCAGAATCACAGTGTAAAACACATTCCCCAATGTCCTCACAGCTGTAGAAAAATTTTGGAGGTGATGCCATTTCCTTTGACCATAACACTACCTAAATTTAGCACAAGAACTTTAAAGAATAATGAAAGATTAATTTTTGGTATTAATTACAAAGCTTTAAAATCAGAGTCCCCATCACTTCCATGCAAGTTGTGTGACAAGAAGTGTAGCGCTGTATTATAAAGGCTTCTGTAAAAAAGTTAAAGTTGGCAGAATATGTACCTTCTTTAGCTGCTTAATAAGATGCTTTAATTCACATTTATTAAGAAGAATCTTGCATAGCATTGCACAAAATACATATATAGTGGCTTTGCAAATAAGACTAGAGCAATGAAAAAGTTGAAATGGAACAAGCTTTTTCCCCCCCCTCGATTCCTAGATCGTAAGAAAGACTTGGTGAAGCTACAAGCAGGGGAGTACGTATCTCTGGGCAAAGTAGAGGCAGCACTGAAGAACTGCCCATTGATTGACAATATCTGTGCTTATGCCAAAAGGTAAGTAAACCTGAACTATAGGCTCTGACCCACCTCTCTGATGATATACTGTAGTTTTCCACAGTTTCCATTGATCAACCTCCCCTACCAGAGTGGAAGTTTAAACAGTGTCTCTGAAATAGCCCAGATTCCCTAAAATCTGAAGAAATGACCTATGGTTTTTCTGTTGGCATTTCTCCTACCCTAATACACTCCAGATCCATCCCATCCCTACCCAAACAGATCCCATAATATTTAGCGTGTCTTTTGGCTTTCTGTCAGACACCAGAAAATTTAATTTGGAGACACTGCACCTGATCCAAAGCTTTCCACTGGATTTTAGAAATAGTCCCAGGCTTTCCTCTCCCTCCCCTCAATTAAACACGCTACAAGAAGGGAAACTGAAGAGAACGAGCTAAACGAGGACGTTGCTGGGAAGCTAAACTCAGATGGGTGCTCATAAAATCGCACGACAGCGATCAAACCCAACAGTGTAAGACAGGACACCTTCAGCAAGTCATCAGTTGTGAAGGCTTAATGTACAAGGATTGGGTATGGGAGAAGAGAAACAGTTCAGAAAGCACTGTGGATCTGTATATTTAACATCAAGTAGCCATTCATCCCAATGGAGGTCTTAACTGTTTTGATCTTTTTTCTTTTTCCCTTGCAATCCTGGTGTAGTGACCAGTCTTATGTGATCAGTTTTGTGGTTCCCAATCAGAAGAAGCTGACGGCATTAGCGGAGCAGAAAGGCATCAGTGGAACCTGGGTGGATATTTGTAACAATCCTACGATGGAATCTGAAATACTGCGAGAGATTAAAGAAGTGGCAAACAAGAGTAAGTAACGCAACACATTGTGGGAGCCAGTCTCATGGTGCTCATCCAGCAAAAATTTTCAGTTATTCTCACTAATTGCTCTTCTTCCTGTTGCTCCTGTATCTGCCAAAATGTAATAGTTTAATCAGAGGCAAAGACAACATCAAATTGTTGCCTGTTATCCCAGGAATTTACATACTTTTTGGTCATATTAACTACTCAAAAAAACCAACCCCTAAGATTGTTTTCAGCTAAATGTAGAGACATGTTGCTTATGTAATACAGTTAAAATGAGGACCAAAAGAGCTGTCAATTTTTAAGGAAAGTCACAAGGTATTTGCTGGTAAAAAAACTAGTTAAATAAGAGACTTCAAAGCTTTTTTCCCCCCATAGAACTTTTGTCCCCTACAGCTTTGAACAACCACGGTCCTTGTGGTTGTAATGGCTTAAAAGCCTGGCTGTGGTGCTGAATGATCAAAAGCCTCATCAATCCTTTATGGGGCCAAAAAATGAACAAACTGGGGGAAAACCATCTCTAAAGCACTTGGCACTTCATACAAGGAAGCAGCAAAACTGGACTTAAGCACAGACTAAGCACTGCCTTTAGAGAGTAAAATCTGCTTTTTGAAACTGAGAAAACAAGAATGAAAGGCACTACTAAGTCCTGCCTTTAAAAACATAATTCAATCTGTAGGTTCAGAATTGGGTTTAAACACTTTAGTCTGTGTTTTTCTATCATGAACTTGGCAAATTACTATCCATATAGCTTTGTTTATTCAAAAATATTTGCTTACACATTCTTTCTACCTACCAGACAGGAATCTACCATTAAGATGCAACTAGCTTATTTGAAACTCTTTTGCAAAACTATTTTAAAAGATATAATTCTCATTTTTAGCAGAGGATAAAGCACCTTCCTCACGAGCAGGCACATATCTCAACAAGATGAAACAGTACATTCCAATAGCAGTTTGAAGTTTGAGAGACAGAAGAGCTCCTGGGGACAGCCAGCCTCATTGCCAGTGATCCCAACTCTCTTACGTTTGCTGCCACCCAGAGGTTGTGCTGCCACCAGTTGTCCTAGAAATTCAGCTGCGAACCTATGTCTGTGGGATCCCACATGGAGCTGATAGCAAAGTCCATTGAGTGTCACCACCCACAGCAGCTCCCTGCCCTGCTCCCCAAAACTCTGACCTGCCTCCTCCCTCCTTACCCCGCTTTGGCCCGTTGCCGGGGGAAGAGACAGCGGCAGCTTTGGTCACAGCCAGGCTGTGTGTGTGCCGAAGGGTAAAACAAGTGATGAATGTAACAAAAGTGCAGGGAAGTCCCTTTATTTTGAATTCTAAACAAACTCTTAGGAAGAAAAAAACTTGCTGTAAGCACAGTGTGTTATTAGAACACCCGCACTCGGCAGCGGTACAAGATCAGCTTTGTTTGTGGCCCTTCTGTAAGGTTAGGTCACTAAGGAGGACACCGTATTGTACAAGCTACAGGATTTCTGTAGGGAGTGTGAATGAGTAGTTCCTTTGGCTGTATAATCATAGTCTTGCTTTTGTTTCTTTTTGCCCCTGCAGTGAAATTAGAAAGGTTTGAAATACCCATCAAAGTACGGTTAAGTCCTGAACCATGGACCCCGGAGACCGGGTTGGTGACAGATGCTTTCAAGCTGAAAAGGAAAGAACTGAAGAACCATTACCTCAACGACATCGAAAGAATGTACGGAGGCAAATAAACAAGTTGTGTTGAGCAGACGGTTGTGCAGATGGTTCCTTCTCATGCCTCAGTTTTGGATGTCTGTGTATGCTGTAGATATCACCCATTCAGAAAATACACCAAATGAGTGAAACGTTTCTATAATCTCTATAGACTACAACAGAGAATATCTTAGACTCCAAATTCTTAATTACTAGCAGATTAGACACTGATGGTCTTCACAGAGTTTCATGAGATCATCTCCAGTTCTGAGACAGACATCATTATGTGGAGCAGTATGAGCAGGTAATTTTACTATTGTGTCTCTAGCACATTTCAGACTCTTGCAACTTCTCTTTAATTCATTCTGAAGCCTGGCCTATATTTCAAAGAGAAAAATTAATGTCATTGTGACTATTCTTCTGGCTGAGTAAGATATTTAGTGACTGAGGGGAAGGAAAAAAGAGTTAAGGTCTACTCTTCTCTATTTAAAAACCAAACCAAGATAACAACATTAGTGACAAACTTGCTAGAGACCACTGATAATGGATGGATTCTTCTGCACAACAGTTAGTGTCTTGAATATTTACAGTGCCTAAAGAAGAATATAAAGTACACTTACTCAACTAAAGGTGAACTGAAAAGCTTCCTAAAAAACAAGACACTTCATTCAAGAGTGTTGACTTAACTATTTCAACTTCCAACTTACCAAATATGTTTTTACTTGCCACTGTGTTTTAATTCAGAGTGTTCCACTAGGACACATGGCATAAAAAAACCCTCATTCTGCACCAGGAGGGACTGATGAGAAGTCACCACCTGAAAGAATGGAGAATGCAAAACTTGCCTCTTGACTGGCAACAGCAGCGAAACTGCTGGCAGTTGTCTCTGAGCAAACTTGAAACTCAAAGGGGTTTCCAGTTTTGTTGGGTTTTTTTGAGGGGCAAGTGGCAGTTTTTAATCTTCTCAACGCTCACGTTGGTGTGAGTGATGGTGCAGGTTCCCCCCGTGTATTGGCTTTATGGAAAAGTATTTCCGTTCACCTTTTTAAATGCAGCAAGTGTCACAAGGCGACCAGGACCAGCAGTTTCCCTGTGGAGTCTTGTTTTACTTACGGAAAAGTAGTCTGTGGACAGGGAATCTTTGTTTTATGGAACTTGTGAAAAGGGACAAATCACTCTTTACAGAAGTTCATTATGAAAACGTTCTCTTATTAACTGGAAGTCAGAGATGTGAAGAAGTGGGAAGATACAATTTAATAATAGTTCATCATTTTGTGTGCAGAATCCTGTACTGTGTCTTCTTTTGACTCGTACCTGAGCTCCCACATCCTGCCAGCTCTGGACACTTGAACCGTAAATGCTGTAAAACGTGGAGGCCCTTGATACTGTTCTACTTTGCACTTTCTTAATGGTTTTATATATGTTGCTTACATTTTGTACAGCTATGGCCCTCAACTGCTATGTATTACAAATCCATTTTAAAGTATTTATAGATTTCTATTCATAATATTTGTGTTGTGTATATGATGGTTAAAAAGAAAATTTATTTGGTATTGTCATTGTACAGAAAGTAAAAGATTTTGTATGATGCTTCTCTTGAACACACGAGCTTGCAATTTCAGGGCAAGGTTTTTTCCTTTATCGCATGTATGTGTAATTTTCTTTTTTTCTAAGTTCAAACAGATTTTGACAAAAATAAATCATGGCTATCTCCTCATTAACTAAACTGACCCTTCTCCTCGGGACCAACTTCCCACTTCCCCAGACGCAGAGCACTGCCAGCTCACCTGCCCAGAGCCCCGAGGGAAAGGGAAAAAGAAAAGGTGGTATATAAAGGTGACTGTGCCTAGTTGTGCATGGAACAAGGAAATAGTTTTTCTAAAAAAATAAAATTATTTTTTTAAGACACATACAGTTGATTTATGACAACAGGGAGTGCTTCCCCGGTCAGTAGCAACTTTTTAAATGACTCAGTCCTGGAGCCATGTTATTCCATGGCTCCATGTAATTTCTCTGTGGTTAAATAGCCTTTAGTCAGCCTCTCTGCATCACAAATGTTAAATACAGGTTCTGTGACTCTTCTTGTTTTGAACCATGAATGTATTTATATGAAGTGTATTTTATCCAGACTGCAGCTGCCTGAGGATTGCCATTTTCAATATATACACACACATAATGTTAAAGTTTCAAAAGTGGAATACAATTTAAATGGTTCAACAAGTTGGTGTAAAGATCTTTTATGTATTGCACAAGTTACTGTTCAGCACCTCACATCCTCTCCAAAACTGAGCATACCTTAGGAGAACTTCTCAAAAGCAGCAGCAACAAGTACGTGGTACAGACACTGGAAACAAAGCCTAGAGTGAGCCTCCTTTTCTTTTAAGAAATTAACTAAATGTGGTTGGGCTGCAAAAGGCAATTTGATGCACATCAGCTTTTCAAGCATTTTTGGAGACAGGGAAGGGTTCCATCAGGCTGCCTTCAAATAGGGGGATTATTTGCAAAGGTAATTGCAGTTTGGTGAGAACTTTATCCTGGTTTTAATGAATTCTAAATCCTTTTGTGACAGAGCTTGTGGAGAAATAAGAAACAGAATGAGCAAGAATGACAGTCTCACCGTTAAAGAGCCAGGATGCAGCTGAAGCGATGGCCAGTGGCTTCTAACCCCTTGTGTCATAGCTACAGGTGACATCTTCTGCTGGACTGAAAGGACATACAATATGGGGCTTAAGTGTGAGGGAGCAGTTAATTTTCTAAATGTGAAGGTTTCAGAAAGCTCAGTGCAGCTGCAAGTTCTGCAGAAAGCAAGTTCAAAACTTAAAATTATCTTCCTCGACCTGAGAAACGGGTTCTAAGAGCAACAAGATCCCGTTTGGGTACGTGTGATACCAGAGTGTAGAGCCTCTACTTCAAACGACACGGGCTGGCTAGAGAAAGGCAGTCTGCTCTGGCCCACCAACAGTGGGCCCAAAAGGCTTGCTCTATGGAGGGAGGAAGAGGAATGGCACGTGACAAGAGATGATTAACCTCCAACTACATCCTGTGTGACCCTAACAAAGGGCAGAGGAGGGACAGAGCAAGTGTACACTAAGGGACATGTATGATTAGACACTTCAAACACAGAACGTGACAGCAATTTCTTACTAAATACTGAACGAGTTGTTCAAGTTCTCTGCCACCAAAAGCCTTTAGCACCTCAGAGTCAACAAGGGTTGAGCAGATGCCTTCCAGAGTGGCTCTGGCACAGAACCTCAGGTGGGGGCTGGAAGGGGAGACCTGGTTCCTCACCATAACGCAGCGGTGACACTGCGGGTAACAGGAAGGTGTCATTAAGCAGCTTCCCAGGAACAAAGGATAAACAGAGAAGGTGATGAGTTATTCCCTTAAGAAGAGGTGAGGTGGCGGGTGGGGGGAGGTAATTTAGCATTTCTTGATTTGACAGAGCACAGACTACTTCTAACAGGCCTATTGTGTTGTTGAGCCTATTTAAGAACAAAACTAGCCCAGCTATGACTTCATGTGGCAAGTCCACCTCTGGGTGTCTGCTGGCACTGAACAAAAGCCCCAGCCCCGGGAGGTGTTGCTGGGGTTTTTATTTGTTTAGGTATAAAACCAAAGCTTTCCTCTTGGATACAGATCAGCTTCGTGCTTCTGGTGTTCCCCCAGGGAGCGACCATGAAGAACGGATCACTCTTCTCTACAGTCCCTGCCCTACTTTACTTTCTATCTTTCAAGCCTAAGCAGATGCAACCTTTCCCAATCAGCCTGTTTTTATAAAATTTAATTGGAGTTATTTAACCAGAACCACTCTGTCCTTGCCTTCAAAATAGCATACCTGCCCCACAGCCCCCCCCCACACAGCTGAGGGGGATTAACCTCCCAAAGCCTCGCTGCATCCCGGAACACATTTGTCTCATGGAACACTGTACCTCACCTCAGGACGTCTTTTCCCCCTTGATATTTTTAAAACCTGGCTCTCTGAACACTTGCAGTAGCACAATAATGATATTGCTGAGGGGTGCAAATGCACAGGTGGTGACAGGCACTTCTTAAGGAGCCCTGCAAACAGATGCTGCACCACAACCCAAGCTGAATTTCTAACAAGTCTCAGTTTTAGACTCAGTTTTAACCTACACACAGCCCACTCTAAGCAAACGGAGTCCTTACTTTCTGAGGGAAGATGCCAAGAAAATCATTTGCACCAACAAAAAATATACTGTAGAAAAGCAAAACCTAATACTGTGTGAAGAAAAAAAACCACAACACACTCTCAGACTGGTTTTGGGCTCTCTTGAGATTCTAAATGGATTGACAGCCTTTCCAACCACAGTAAGGGCTATGATCTACTGTATTCTCTATTTTATTTCCACCAACACGCTAGCAGTAGCTCACCCATAGATAATGAAAAAGCAAGAAGCCTGAAACATATCCCAGCCAAACCCTTTGCTTAAGAGAGACATAATTTTGTAAGAAGACTCACGAGAGAAAGCCCCCACCCAGACACACAACAGAATCACGTCTTTCTGACCAGGCAGCAGCCCCTCACCTGTACCCCCATCTTGTAAATACCACTGATGCTGGGGGGGGAGTGGAGACTGTAACTATCCTTAAACCAGAGGTTGTTTCTCAGTTATATTTTGCTGATAGGAAAACAAGAAATGATGAATTGCAACTCAATGGAAAAAAAAAAATTAAAAAAGGAAGGAAGATCCATTGTTACAGAAATATCCCATTTTACCAGTGTTTCTTCTGGAGCAAGTTTGAAGGCTGAACACTGAGCACTATGGCAACCCCAGCCCCTCTTCTCTCCAGGCCTCACCCAGCAGAGCCGTGCTCCTGCCCCGAGCTGCTCACACCCCCAGAGGGGAGAAAAGCCCCTCCAGCCTGCCCTTCCAACCCCCTCGAGGTTCTGCTCTGCTGTTGAAACGCAGCCTTTTCCCTGAAAGTAATGAATGGAAAATGGGACAGACCCCAGTGATCAGCCCTAACCACCTCCTGGAAACGGGAAAAGAAATAGCATTATCTAAAAATGACTCTAAACGCTAGAGAGATTGTCAATCAGTAACACAGGCAACCACCAACACACCTATAACCACCATCACAACAGAATTAAGAAATGTTACCAGATGAACAATCTGTGAGCATTCACAGGATTTCAAAAAGCCCGTAACTATGAAAAAAAACTAAAATATATTAACTTGCCTGTCTGCTGCAGCCCGTGTCCCTCTCCAGCACACACCTACTGGGAACAGCCCAGAATCCTGCCCAGTCCCCTCCAAACCCTTCTACTTAAGGAACAGATCCTCTTCAGCTAATTACCAACTGGTTTAATTACTCCAATCAATTGCACCTTTGGGTGCCTGACTACCCCAGCTGCTGCTGCTCAAGCTCCTGTGCCCCACCATCTCTCCTTGCTTTTCTCAGCGCCGCAGACCTGCCCGGGACCTCCCGTGTTGACCTGCTGCGGTTTGTCACCGCCGTGCGGGGTGACAGCTCTTGCGGGGGAGCAGCAGGTGGCGCGGGGCTCTGCCAGGCTGCCTCGGCAGGCTTTGGGCACAGAGAGCCCCGCAGCGGGAGACTGCCAAAGCCCAAACACCGAGAACCAGCCCCCTCCTGGCGTGACGCTGCCGGACCCGCGTTTTCCCGCCTCTGTTCCAGGGGGAGCTGGTCAAGGCACCTGCCCTGCTCTTTCCTCCCTGTCTGGGAGGCGGGTCGGATTCCCCCGCAAGAACCGGGGGGTGCCGGTTCTCCGACAGCCCCGGCCGCGGTGCCCCCGCATCCCCGGAGCAGAGGGCTGGTTTCTCGCCCGAGCCCTTCGTTTTATCTCCGCCGGGGCAGCGGGAGCCGCGCCATGAACTGCAGCGACGCGGGGCCGGGGCGGCTGCGGGCGCTGCTCGGGGCGCTGCTGCGGGACCTCCGCGCCGGCGGCAACGGCAGCGCGGCCGGGGCCGGCCCCGGGGCGGGGGGCGACGGTTCGCTCTACATCCTGCTCATCATGATCTTCTACGGCTGCCTGGCCGGGGGGCTCATCCTGGCCTACACCCGCTCCCGCAAGCTGGAGTCCAAGCACGACCCCTACCACCTCTACATCGAGCGGGACTGGGGCCGCGGCGCGCCCGGGCAGGCGGCCGAGGAGAGCGGCCCCGCAGACGGACAGCGGCTGCTGTGAGGCTGCGGGACCGCCGCGGCCCCGAGGACGGACGGACGGACGGACGGACGGAGGGACCGACGGGCGGAGGAGGGAAGAGTGCGGGGGGGGGGGGGGGGGAACTCCCGGGGCGGCCCTGCCCCGGTTCCCTCTGGGCACCGCACACAACGCGGGGGCTGCGGGCGGGACGGGGCCCAGGGCGCCCCCGGGCATGGGCTGGCACAGCTCAGCGCTCGTCCCGCGGCTCCCCGCAGCGACCGCCCTCCGACAATAAACACCCGCATCGCGTACGTACAGAGGCCTCTCTCATCAATCACCTTCAGACCCCGGTTTAACAGCCTCTTCCTTAGGATCTGTTTCTATTCCGCCCCGTTCCCTGATCCCACCGCCGCGGGCAGCTCAATTATTGCTGCGTTATGCACCTTCCATCACCTGAGCATTGCTAATTATGCCAGGTACAACGGATAAGAAGGGCCAAGTCTCATTCCATTAAAGCAAGACTGTTTTGGCTTCTGTGGAAGCATTTATCTAAACAGAAGGAGCTTAAGAAACCCAAGTTGTTCCCCCGAGGGCAGCCCCAGCGCCCACCTTGGTGCTGTGGCTTTGCCCGTGCTCAGCAACTTTTAAATCACCTCCTTCCCCACACAGAGATGTGCAATTCCAAGGCCACTTTTGTACAAGTTAAACCTTAAGATGAAAACAACACGCAACATAGGGTTTTTACAAGAAAACCCCCTTGTCAGATAACGGCTGCTTCAGATGTTGCAGCCACGTTAAGGGTCTGCTCTTCCTCGGTTTGCGTTTGGGGTGGGGTTTTTTTTTCAGACAGAGATTAACAAAAACCACCAAGGAACAGGTACTTTTCCTGGGAATGCTGCCCTCCACAATAAAAGTTACTGTTTGGATTTTACCCAAACTACACTGCAGGAAAAAGAAGCTCTGACTTTAACCTCAGAGGAGCTACTTTTACATTATTAGACTTCCTATACAATGCTGCTGCATATTCTTTCCAACAGAAAAACGGTCTTTATTTGGCAACTGCTGCATCTTGCTATCTCTATTATAACTTTGTGGGGAATCATTGCAAACTGGATACCTCAGGTGGTTAGTTTAAAAAAAAAACCCAAACACAAAACTATCCTTGAGAGTCAACTTTGTCACTGTAGAAAACTTCTGCAATATCCCCAGACTACCTTGCAAAGTATCATTAGACATCCAACCCTATCTTGTGAATACCTAGACATTTTAATAACTGAAAAGCACGGGGCGAGGAAAAAATTCCAGCTCCAGAAACAATTTCAATGGGAATATATGCAACAGTACTCTACGTCAGCATTGTATCAGGAGATGTATGTGAAATCTTTAGCTCAGCAAGGAAAATGTAGTAGTCAGTGTTGTGTGGGAAAGAGGGCGTCAGAGAAACCAACAAACTGCCAATATTCTCAAAATCCCCCAACAAGTAGTTAAAAACCAGTAAAAGTTCCAGTCAGCTACCTCTGTTGCAAGGATTCAGACAGTATCTCTGGGAAATACAAGTACTAACGTCAACCTGGACTTTTTGAAGACCTGTAAGCAATATATATACGCACATATATGCACGCACACATATATTTTAAGCTCTAGAAGTCAACTGTCTAGTAAACTTTCACATCAGGATAACTAAAACACTGTATCAGCCCCACTATAAAAGATTTTCTGTGAGGATTTCCTTTAGTACAATCAGAATTAAGCTGACCACAACCAAAGTTTCCCTGTACTGTAAGAAAGAGGGAATTATTACACATATCCAAGCCCCAGTGATTGACCTCCCCTTTTCTGGCAGCTCACTGCCCATCCACAGGCCTCTGTCCTCGAGGAGGCATCACAGACTCTACCAGCTTTGAAAGTTTTGGGAACTGCAGAGCAAACTCTTGGTGCTGAACTCAGGCAAGAACAGGGGAAGGACTGTGTTTTCTGAGATCTGCACACATCAAAGCTTCAATCCACTGCACGCTAAAAAGAGTGCTCAACACATCTTATTAAATATCAGCCTGTCCCCACCTGTGCAACATTCTGTATTTGGGTCCTACCTCAAAAAAAGGACTGCCCTTGTGAGAAAGCTTACCCTTCGTTACCCAGTTCACAAAGAAGGAAAGCACAAGACCTCCTGCCAAGTAACTAACAAAACATCTCATTCCATTTATCTGCTGTTCCATCTGTACCTTTCAATACCTGAAAGAATCAGAAGATCTCAGTGAACTGGAGTAATTTGTGATTTACACCAGCCCATCTATTCTTACAGTTACAGTTCAACCAGATGTTTAAATAAGATAACACCCTCATGCATTAACTGTAGCTTACACTGGAACAAGATGCATACCACATAGAGAGATACGCTTAAATACAATGTGCATTTAAAAACACTTCAATATACAAATGTGACCGGCTACACCCATGTGGTTATTCAATGCAGACATCTCCAATATTCATGGTGTCTCTGGCAGGGAAGGTTTCAGAGTTTGGGATAGGGATGCTGCCCAGCTGTGTGGGGATGGGGTCAGGAAGGCCGGGGCACAGCTGGAGCTGAACTTGGCAAGGTCACAGTAAGAAGGGTTTCTACAGAGATGGCAGCCAGAAAAGGAAGGCCAAAGAAAGCTTACCCCCTGCGCCAATGAGCAGGGCTGGCAAATTGGTAAGAACGGATGAGGAGAAGGATGAGGTACTCAACAATTTTTTTGCCTCAGTCTTCCCTCTCTGCCCACACCTCTCGAGTGGATGGTCGGGAAGGAGGGGGCTGGGGGAGCAAAGTCCCTCCCAATGTGAGAGAAGATCAGGTTCGTGACCACCTGAGGAACCTGAACATACACAAGTCCATGGGACCTGATGAGGTACAACCTTGACTCCCAAGGGAACTGGCTCATGTAGCTGTCAAGCCACTCTCCATGATATTTGAAAAGTCATGGCAGGCAGGTGAAGTCCTCAGTAACTGGAAAAAGGGGAATATTGTACCCATTTTACACAGGGTAAAAAGGAAGACTCTGGGAACTACTGACCTGTCAGTCTCACCTCTGTGCCTGGGAAGATCATGGAACAGAACCTCCTAGAAGCTATGCTAGGGCATGTGGGGGACAGAGAGGTGACTGGAGACAGCCAGCATGGCTTTACCAAGGGCAAGTCCTGCCTGACCAACCTTCTCCGATGGGGTGACTACATCAGTGGACAAGGGAAGAGCTACAGGTGCCGTCTATCTGGTCTTCTGTGAGGCCTTTGACACAGTCCCCCACAACCTGTAACTGTAAAAATACAAAAATACTCTTTAGTGTACTGTTCTTTGTACAGTTTACCTTTTTCCCATAAACACACTTTACCATTTTCTGTTGCAGTCCATACACTGTTTCAAATTCTGTTAAATCACATATTAAAGAGGGAAGTGTAACATGGGATAGTTATAGAAGAGACTTAAAAATCTTACAGGACTGTAACTGACAACAAAACTGCCTACTTGAATTAAAGCCTCCGTTTCTTGAAGAACACCCACACAGCTCAGCTGGAAACAGGAACACTAGGAAACCAGGTTAGACTGCCCTACCAAGCAGCACTGCCCCAGGACTAGGAAAACCAGCAAAATTAAGCCTTTCAGAGTAGCAAAACTTCAGTCCATTAGGAATTCATGACTCTTCAATCATATTCAGTTACACAGAAAAACTCAAAATATCCCTATGGACTGTTCCATCCAGATGAGCCCCCAAGGATTCAACATGAATGTGCTGTGTTCTGACAAAAAATAAAATAAAATAAAAAGTGCTTTAAACATGTTGAACCCAGGAATATGCTGTAGCTGACATACTCTGGTGGCATGAATGCACACACCAAAGTACCTGAACACCTAAGAGGAATTCCTATTACGACACAGACCTCAATAAATAAGCATTAAACCCAGCAGCAACACTCACTTATTTTTGTTTGTTTCAATAAACCCAATGTTATATACTGGTTAGAAACCTTAAAAACCCATGAAGCTGCAAACCCAATGGGACTGAACTGTAAGAAGACAAAAATTAGCCACTGAAATTCAACACACCTTTTTCCATCAACAGTATATCCTAAGGCACCTGTATTACTGACACAGGTCATTTAGTCTTCGCAGTCGATGCAGTCACTGGACACGAAAGACACTGAACAAGATGGGTTTATTTGCATTATTAAACTCTACCTTCTGAAGGAATAAGCTGAGCTACAATGACCTACTGCTTCTGTTAGGATCAGAAAGAAAAACCTTCTTTAGAAAGACTTAGCTATTCTTGTCTTCAGGCCAGAGAGAACACTGAAAGAGCAATGTCTGGATTCATTTTCAACCTACATGCAAAAGTATCTTCTGTTTGAACCCTGTGATTTATTTTCCCTGGTGCTCCTAAACCTTTACACTTGCACCAGTGCAAGGCTGTCAGAGCCTGGCTCAGGATAATTACAGAGTGACTGCAAAGCCTCACTGAAACCTACACCTTCTAACACAGCACGAACTTCACAATATATTTGGCATTGTTTCTAGAACATGCTTCTAGAACAATGTCTGTTTCCACACAAACATTGACCTTGCATTAGCATCCTCATCTTTTCCTTGCCAGCAGCAAAAAGCTGCTCTCTACACAGTGTGTTCATTAGTATGTAGTCGTGATGTTTTAAACAAAACAGAGTGAGTCAATCAGCAGAGTTACCACATGAACCACTTCTCATTGAGTGTTTCATTTCCTCTTAACAGAGAAACAGCAAAGGCACAACATTATGTTCTCAATGAAAATATTTACAATCCAAGGATCTGATACAAGTTTTGTTGGACTTTAACCCGGTATTTGTTGGCCAGCAGTCTAAACTTCGGACAGTTTTAGAGGGAAAGCTCAAATTGAGATGGTCACTCTACCCAGCTCAGCATGGTTTACTGCTTGATGGTGCTTCTGGGGAGGCATTTGCTACAGGGTCATTATTCTAGACACATCTTTTTTTACTGCAGCACTGACAAAGAGCTCACAGCCAGCCTGCTCTGCAATGTCCCAGCACCACCTGCACAATCAGAACACATAACTCATACCTGGAACACAAGCAGTGAAGATAAGGAAGTGACAAATTATTTCTTGTACTTTTAATATCGTAAGAACTTCTAATAACAAAAAAAGCACAGAACATCAGGTAGGTTTTTGAAGTTTTTTTAAATTAATCATACAAGAGGTCTTAAACAATTTCAAAAACTTACAAAATATATTCAAGTGTGGAAACTTTACTGATAAAACAGCATTTCTTTATAATGTGCTTTTCTCCAATCAGGATAAGGAAGCGTATGCATATCAAAACCATCAGAACAAATCACTTTTCTCCATACCAAGAAAGAGCACAAGTACTGTCAGTCAGTTTAACTGTAGTACAAAGGAACAAAGCAACATAAAAACAGTGACCGATGAAGACAATACAGGGAAGATACACAAAAGAGAAGATCTACCATGTCTGCAGTAGCCACAATTCAAGATGTGGAAGTGCTCAGCTCTTCAGCCACCTTTGTTTCACTGTTTCACTGTACAGGAGTGACTTGGTAAAAAAAAAAAGCATAAAACGGTAGCGTTAACTCCTGTTTACAGTTTAGAGCCTAAATATATTCACTTCATACGTGCCCATTACAAATTTTGGGTATTACAACAGTCAGCAACAGAGAAGTCTACACCAGCCAGATGGTTTTGTACTGAATAAAAAGTATTTGTATGTTCTGTTCTAACTTCAGCTCAGAAGTTTTAACAAGCAGCACAGAGCTGCGGCATCCCATACCGCTCCAGCGGTGACGAGATTCTTCTCTTTGTGCCATTAATTACTCAGTTGTAAAATCATTTACTCAATCTAACAGCTACATCATCACAAATAATTTGTAAAACACCATTTTTAATTATAAAAAGCAACAGCTAATCACGGTAGTACTGAATCACCCTAAGTGATCTGCACTGAGGATGATGGAAACAGGCAGCGTGTAACTGGCGCATCTCCCCGGGCTGAAGCAATTATGTTCTAATAAATTTCTCTCCAAAAATCTCTGTATGTACACCAAGTCCAATTTCAACAACACACCTTACTAAAGTAAGAGTTTCAACTGGGTTTGTCCAGCTAGGCCAGTTAATAAGCTACCTAAATAATGTTCCAGGTAGTGGTGGCTTTTTTTTTTTTGTTGTTTGGTTGAGTTTTTTCAGTATTAATTGCAGAAGTCAGATTTAACAGCAGCCTGCGTTGGAATAGCAGGAACATCAGTGAGAAAAGTAACATCTGACTGAAACATTGTCTCAATGTCTCAACTGAGACAATTCAATCAAATGTTCTCCCTACGTTCTAAATTTCCCAATCTGCCTAGAAAAAGCTTAAAACCTACTATACAAATTAAAACTTGAATACAAAAAAGGAGAAGCTTATCAGGTACAGATACAAGTGTGTGTTCTGCCTTCAAAGTTCAACGAGCAAATGCTAACTAATTGAACTCATCCCCACCACCCATTTCAACATCAGAACCCGTTCAGCATATGCAAAGCAGACCTGTAACACTACTTACATCATCAATGGCCAATTACAAAACCAGAAAAGCTCACCACGCAGGTGTCAGAGTTCAACAATGCTGTATCAGTAACAGGCAAACTTAGGGCTTAAGTTTTCTTTTCAAACTTGTAGAAGAAATACAAATACATGAACCTCGCACATTCTGTTAAGAATAAACAATAATTAAATAGAGCGATCCCTTCTGCACTACATACAGAAATAACACTGTATTTACAGTTTTTACAGTTTTCAAATATTCCGGATTTCTTGCATTGTTTTGCAGGAATTTATATTCTTCAGGCTGTAAAAAAGTTACACAATAGTTCAGATCATAAACGCTTCTGAACAGAGACAGGTTACCAACTCCAACTTACTGCTGTAAAGGCTACAGAGCCTTAAAAGGAAATAAAATAATCCACTTCACCTAAACATCCCATTACTTGTGGGATTATTTTGCAAACTATAGACATTTTAAGATGTTTTACACATATTAGATATTGCTTCTTTTCACAGTTTTCATGATTTAAGTCATAAAAACAAGTGAGCTGCAGCTGTAACTGTTATATTCAGGGTGCTCCTGCCATCACAACATGTATTAAGATCAGTTACAAGTTTCTCCCGTGTATTTTCAGTTACAAGCAAGTCTACTCTCACAAATATAGGTAAATGTTAATTTTTTTAAACTCAGCTTAAACCAGAAATGTACCAGTTTGAAACAGATCTGCTGATATACAGATTTACTCTGAAGTTCCCATGTTAAGATGGACTGTCTGAACCTGCAGTCTTGAAAACTATATTAAAGCAGCTAAAAGCTTTAAACTGCAATTTTAAAGCAAGACAAACAAAAATCCCCAGAATCAATAATTAAAAGTAATATTTTAAAAGAACACGAAAACTACAGTAAAAACCTGCATGAGAGGAAGATGGTATTTGTGTTCAGAGCTGTTCTTCTAAGATGAAGATAATCAAAGCACCTGTTCCAAATAACAGTATTGAAGAGAAAAATTGAAGGTTTCACAGTAATACACACTTTCAGTGCCACTTTTTTACTACAATGTTTCCTGAAAAGACAGCAGGGGTTCAAAACTTGCAGCCTGAATATGGGAAAAATAGTCCGAACTTCATAGGAACAGAATGAACAGTTAAAGCAAACAGAAATGATGTGACTGACCTATTTCTTACACTGCAAGACTTCAAAAGAAAAATAATCATTTTGAAGTCCTTCACAGGCACGTGATGAGTTGTTGGCGTAAGAGCTCTGAAGGTACGAATCGATGTAAATTAACTGCAACCAGAGTCTGAGAAGCTCAAGCCAAAAGGAAACCCGATGACATCATTCAGTCATTTTGCACCAGAGAAGGTAACATTAGCTTTCCAAGGGATTATTTGATGGATTACACACACGAGCTGTTTTTGCTACTTTCACCAGCAGTAGAAATGACTTGCGAGTCCTTCCCAGCCTCTTATAAGCAAGAGTAGGCAGCTTTGAGACTTCTAGCAACGTGCCACAAGCATCTTCGTCGAAAGAGGGAAGATGCTACTGTAAAAACAGTTCTTTCAAAGTTGAAAAAATAACGTTTGGTCATCATTTTATATGAGGAGGATTTTGTGTTCAAATAGCAAAGTTTCAGCATTCAGGATTACACATACAAGAAGTGTGGAAGTGGCAGCATTTATGCTGCCAAAACGTAAGGCATTTTAGGAATGATTCTAACGCAGCTCACTGCCTTCAGCATTTTATTAGGTTCAACTAACACGAGCAACCTCTCACATTTTAAGATTGTGTCCTACTAAACCCGCGGGTCCTTGAGATCAACCCTGAAACACCTGCAGACCTTCCATAATGACAGATGCAACATGAAGAGCGAGCGTTTCCCCTGCGTGGAGAAGAGCTGTGTGTACAGCTCACTTCAACACCTGTCACCAGTCCTCACTAACTGGCCCAGTCCTGGAAGCGGAAACAGTCACTGGCGATCTTCCACACTGTGTTGGTCGGTGTGGCCTGTGCTGTCAGCAAGAAGTTCTGATTGAAGTAGCGCTGCTTGTCGCCATCAAATTTTACTGTCCCGCTTGTCACCACGAGGACTGTCGTCTGGCCTTGAGTAGCTTGCTCTTCACAAGGAGAAAAAGTATAAAGAAAACAACTCAAAGACTAAGAGGTAAAGAAGTAGGAATTGTACACAGAAGTCCCATTTGATTCTGGTTGTACCAGGTATAGGCTAACAATTGGTTACACGTTCATGGGAAGCACAGTTTTGTTGCATCATTTCTACACAGACCACGGTGGATTCGCTTGCCGTGGCTTTTCTATTTTCATTTCATGTTCATTTTAGAGCCCTGTATCAAACATCTCCGTTTTTGCTACGAATAAGCTCTCATTATTTGAGATGTACAGATACATTTACATTTAGGAAGTTGCATATGCTTTTTTCCCTGCTATTAAAGATTCTTTTTCACAGCTGAGCAAATAAAGCATGCTTGACCACAGGCTTTTTCCTTACTTATATTCCCCCCAAATCCATTACAAGCAATTTATTAACTTCTCAATTATGCAAGCTTTTCTAGCAGGTGTTAATCAGAAATCTAAATAACTTAATATCAACATCTGTTCTAGACATAAAGAAATCAAAATATATACAGGATAATGATTTGTTCCACACTATACAAAGGCTACAGTAGAGAGCTCTTGACTCTTAGACATCGTTAAGGACAAGATAACCTGACTTTTTTCAATGCGTGAAAATATATCACATCTGAATATGATCTTAACAAAGTGGTCCTTGAAGTACTTTCCCACACACGACAAAAGTCCGTCATCTTTTGATTTGTGCTTTATTTATGCACAGCTTGACATTTCAACCTTCAGTATTTTCTCCAAGCTTGTTCCAAAAGAAATACTAAGCACTATTATAATTGCAATTCACTTTCAACAGAAAAGTGTGTGGGGGGGAAAAAAAAGTAAATTGTAATACAACCTTACCGTGCACAGGCTGGCAGTCCAACACATTAACCTGGAATTCACTAGACGGCAACATTTCAAAAAATTTAATCAGTTCTTCTTGCCCGGACACTGCATTACCATTCCAAACTAATGTTGCTTTGTCCAAATAAAGTCTTGTTAAAGCCTGAGTGATTATAAAAATACATATTTTGGGAAAACGTGTAAATGCAAACAATGGACAACATACAAAACAATGTTCTTTGAATCCCTATCTTGCGCATTATTGATTTCATCTTTAACTTTCACAGATAAAATGCCTTCCTTAAATATTAGCTCCTTCCAACACTTAGTGCACCTGACCAAGTATTAAAACTAACTGAAATATATTCTCCTTTGTAAGTTACATAGTGACTCATATGCCTCCCAATTGAAATACTGGAGATAGAACTGAACTAGTTGCTATCAAAAGGTTAGCATTACATTTCCAGAATAAGTTTATTGCTGATTTTTTTTTGGGGGGGTGTGTGTGATGGTGGTGATGTATGCATGCAACACTGATTATATCAAGAAAGTATAATTTCAGGTTAAAAAAAAAAAAAAGTAGCCAACAAAATGAGGAACAGTGGAAGCTCAAAAAGAAGAGCTGTCTGCAGCAGCAGACCAGAACTTCCCCAATGGTTCATAAGATGGTAGAGCTGAATAACTGCCTAACTCTCCTTCAGGCCTAACTCACTTATGTGCAAAGTGACTCTGAAGTGACATGCAACTGCTGATATTTTCACATAATCTAAGTGTTACTGAATCCCAATCATAGTACATTTCAAATGCAAAGGAACAGTCTCCACAGCTCTCTTTTGGTGCAAATATCTGTTACATGATACCACATCTATGTGGTCCATGAAGGCTTTCAGAGCCAGATAGAACTGTTTCCGCTTCATCCTCAGGCACTCGTGAAGACTCCCAGAAACAGAAGTGATGAATGCTAATAAAAGTAGTTTAAAAAAAAAAAAAAAAAGCTAAATCATAACCTTGGAGACAAATAAAGCAAATTTTATCTGCCTGTACTGACCAAATCCAGTACCTGTAAAACATAATTGGACAGGAACTGAACTGTTATCATGAAGAATTTTAAGGCATTGTCTAAAAGGGCCCCTTTTACAACAACGCTGAGCAGTGACATAAAATCCTCTGCAGGACTAAGAGGTACAGTGGTCTCAGCCTGGCCAACACAATACATCGTAACCAGCCTTCAGGTGCTTCCAAGTGTAATGGTGCTTAGAAAGGCAAGCAAAAAACACACAAGAGAGCTCTACATATTGTCTAAGTATCTACATACCCTTCTTCTTTTATCCATTGTCTCATAATAAATATTGACAAATTCATCTGCAGCTCTACAAGCTTGATCCACATAAGTTTTGAAATCCTGGAGAGAAGAAATCATACAAAAAATTACTTAAGTTAGGCAACTTTGGTTGGTCTTTTCCACCCTCATCGAAAGCCAATATTAAATACAGTTGAAATTGATTCCAAATTCCTTTTCTACTTGCAGGAGGTACAAGCTTTTAGCCAGTGGCAGTTTTAGGATTTATTTTGAATGCTGATGTATTTATTGTATTTAAATTCCTATTCAGTGAAAATATTTTGCTGTGATGGCTGTTCTGAAATAAATTTAAAGAACAAGATTTATTCAGTGTATTTCTGAAAATTTGCAAGAATTCCATCAGTCACCATAGCCTCATTTGTTAAAACACCTTTATATATGCATATATGAAGATGCAATAATACGTATAATTGGATATAAATATGGATTGGATATAAATTGGATACAAAAATGAGAGAGAGGACACACACACATGCTGAATGCATTCCAGTATCAATCACTCCAGTGCCACATCCACAGGTGAAAACCAAAC
>BJBW01011795.1:0-25391 GCA_004320125.1 Scolopax mira
CAACACCACACAGCTTGGTGTCATCTGCAAACTTGTTGACAGTGCATTTAATCCCTCTGTCTACATCATTGATAAAAATGTTAAACAATATCAGTCCCGGCACCGACCCTTGAGGGACACAATTTGTCACTGTTCTCCATCTGGACTTAAAGCCATTGAGCACTACCCTCTGGATGCAACCATTTAGCCAATTCCTTAGCCACTGAACAGTCCACCCATCAAATCTGTACCCCTCCAATTTGTTAAGCAGGATGTTGTGGGAAACCGTATCAAAGCCATTTTAACTATTCGGGATTGCTGCCTTCTTCTTCATGCCTTTGGAACTGATCTCAAAAAGCAATTGATTTAACATATTTCCAGGAAATGAGAGATCCTAAAATTTTGAAGCTCACACTTCTATCTTTCTTCTGTCTTTTAAAAAGTGGGGGCCTCCTCTGCTTGCCATGATTTTTCACTTCTCCTGTTCAGCTTGATTACATCTCCTCAAATGGGTCATGACAGCTGAGGTGGCAACACCATCTGGCCTGAAATGTTTGGTATGATGAATGCATCTGCTTCTAGCCTGGGACAACAGCTCCTGACCAGAGGTGACAAGTCAGAAGTCTTCTACCTGTTGATCCCAACAGGGCTGTTGTTTGCAACTAGAAGAAAATTTCAGCTTGTTTCATATAAGAAAACTGAACAAACAGCTATGACATTAAGGAAGCTATCATCATACTCAGCAAGTAGCTCATAACAGAAAGTAACTTTGTTGGCTACAAAAGTAAACAGATGTGCTATTTGTAACAAGTTTCAACATTGGAGTTGTTTGATAGAATTGGTTTTGGGCAATAAATTATCTGCAAGTTTAAGTTACAATAATGATATAATTATGGTAATATGCTAATAATTGCTAATGTAAGTTTGATGTTAATGAAAAGAGTGATTTGTGTAGGTAATAAGAATTAGACACCCTAATGTATTGATCTCCATGTGTGTAAGAATATCTTGGAGAATGAATATGTAAAGTAGATAAAATGAGGCGTGTTTAAAGGAGTGATTCTTCAGAGTTTTCCCCAGGGCAGTTTTTATTAATGCCAGATTGCCAGCTTCTGCTAGACCATGTGAAAAGGAAAGAAGATAACAAGCTGAAACCCTACTGGAAAACAGACAGTTTAATTTTAGTGATAAAGAATGCTAACTCAGATCTCTATTTCTGCTGAATTAAATCTGACTTTCTTCAATAAGCTCAGAGTGACTGTTCAGAGATGAGCCTAGTAAGATTAACAAACATTAATTGGGCCTCATCAAACTAACTTTATATGGCAATTAAAACTCTTCTTTTGCCAGTAGCATCTCTGGAAGGTCTACTCACAGCACACTGAAAAATTAAATAGATTTTTAGTACTGCTTTTTCCATGACAAATGATAGATAAATCAGCATATCCACCTGTGTATTATAAGACACAAGTTCAGGTTCTGGATGGCTTCTAAGTAAGCAGCATAGGCACCAAGCTGTAAGATTTACATTCAGGTAAATAATAAACTTAAAGTCTTCTCTGTCATAGATGCACATAACTACATAATTACCGACACACTCATTGAGGCATGGACTGGAATTAATCTTCACAACTGAGTGTAATGTCTACCAAAAGATGTTAGATCATCCTAACATCTTTTAAACTATATACATGTATAAAAAATAAGGTCATGAAGAAAGAAGAGAGTTTTCTAAGCATAGTGGGTAAAACAGCTCTAAGGAGATAGAAGTCTCAAATCACTGTTTCCAATCACGAATTGGGGACAACCTTCTAACAGAAGTAAGCTAAGCAGAAATCAGTTGAATACAAGTTGTTCCTGCTCCTTTGCCTTTCCTGCCTTGAGTTTTGATGTCTTTTCAAAAAGAGCAGAATCGGAAACTTTCTAAAAATGAGGTAAAATCTGTCAGTACTAGCACAAAAATTTAGTTGGTGACTGTGACACAGGTATAAACACTTTTAATCTTTTTAAAAAAGATGCAGACTGTTGAATTTGATTTGATAATGTTGTCCTTTTAATTGACTGTACTATGTTGATATCATGCTGTGCTTTAATATTTCATAAGATATAGCTAGTTTATGTAGTACATGAGTTCTGATACTGTAAGGATATCTTAAGGCAATTTATGCTGAAATATGACTAATACAGCCCATCTCTAGATACCATGGGTGCTTGCTGTGTCACTGTTGTGGCATAACAGAAAAATAAATAAATATTTTTAAATATAGATTTTTAACAATTTAATAAGTTTATGTGTAAATTATGGGAAAATATTTTTATAGATGAAATTCAAATTAACAAATCTTCAATTAAAAGAGTTGCAACAGTTATGAAATGTAAAAAAAAAAAAAAAGATTTCTTTTGAACCACATGTTTTGTTCCATTTTTTCTTTTGGTAAATTATCTCTCTTGGTTTAAAAATAATTTTACTGGAAAGCTCCTCATCTACACTCATTTTTCGTCTTAGTCAACATTTTATGCATTTATGTTAATAAGAATAAGCAGTTAGTGGAACCCAACAAGCTTTTAGGGTGGAAGTTATTCACAATAAGCAAAATCCTTGCAAACAAAAGCTACTCCTTCAGCCACAAGCTGTAAAAGCCAATGTGGCCTTTAGTTCTACAGAAGTCAAAAGCAGCTGAATGTAAGGCTAGTCAAAACAGCAACATGCAGCGTGACAGCAAGAGAAAATGATGTATTGGTAACCAAACTAGTCTGATGTGCTTACAGTTGCTGAGACCAATCTTTGATTTTGATTGCATGACTTTGATTACCATAGCATATATAATAGTAGTATTAATGGGTTCCATTAGGTAATTTAGAAAATGAACAGTTTAAAAATTAATTTCAGAAATTACATGTTCTTTTCTCTATGTAGAAAGGCTACTCAATTTTGAAAAATTCTTAAAACTGGTTGTTTTCAGTCCAGTTTTTGGTTCTTTGGGGTTTTTGTTCTGTTTAAGCTGAGTTAACAGGTGACTATGTGGAACTAAAATTGCAAGAGCAATTATCAAAGGGGAACTACATGCCTTGATCCTTATCCTCTGATGGTTTCATCATTAAGTTTTATGTGACATGAGGATAAATGTTTCTTCATTTTCTCTCTGCCTTGGGGCTTTGCAAGTACTGGAAATATAGCATATTTTTGAGAACTAACATTTAAAGTGAAACTGGACAAAATACTAAAGAAAACATGGTCAGAAAAAACAATGTTTGCTTGTTTTATTTTATTGTAAAGCATCCTGAATTCCACTGATAAAAAGCAGTATAAAAGAGCCAGGTATTATTTATTGTCAGGGACAGGGACTACAGTATCACTACTGGTAGCTTTTATTCTAACCCTAGACTCTGAATCTTCTGTAGATACTGTTCATGTGTCAGTTGCAGGAAATTCACTGTACTTCTTACCAAAAGACCAAGCAGATTGCTACTTTCTGCTCCCTTGCCTAGGCACTGAGAGCTATAAAAGAAACTTTCACCCTGATGATATTCACATAGATCTTCTCCTGATGGTTCTGGACATCCAAGATAAGCATTTGCCAGTGGCTGATGTTACAGGAGGCCATGAGAAACAACATACTTGTTGTGAAACTGTCACAAGTTGGATGACTTCCTGGAGGAGCACATCGAAGAACCAGAAAACAGAGCAAGAGAGGACTTTGGAAAGTAATAGTATGTAGAGCATTTCAACATATCTTCAGCAATACAACTCAATAGGAATGCCCCAATGGTGAGGGATAGGATGCAGGACACCACCCACAGACTGTTTGCTTTTGTGTTGGTATTTGATTATGAAGAGGAATGGGCTTGTAATGCATTGCCCTAGCTTCTCCTCTGTTGTATGACAAGAGCAACTATACATGAATCATGTCAGGCATGATTTATCATGACTGTGTTTTCTAGAACTTTGTTCCTTTTGTGGATAGTTAGTTAATTTTAGCAAACAGATAATTTAAACAGTTTACATTAACTTTATTATTACTATAGTGATAGATTTTTACTTCTACAGAAAGGAAAAATAATAAAGAAACAAAAGAATTAGCCTCAGAAAGAAAGAAGAATAAAGAAATATAAGAATTAGCTGCAGCTGTTCATAAGTCTGACTCAAATCTGTTCTGAATGTTAAAGGTGTGGTCATAATTCAAAAATTTTCCATTTCAGGCTCTTGTCACTATCACAAAAATCAAGATTAGCAGTAAAATCTACATCTAATTCAACATCTAAGAAACACAAAAACAAAGCATTCAAAGAGGACAAGCACTGAATTTAAATATTGGCAGATGAATACTCAACAATTAGAATATACCAGAATTAAGGTTTCAAATGTAACCCCAATTTGATATCCTGCACTTACACATTATGAAAACAGACTCTGCATGTTCACATTGTATTGTGTTAATTGTCAGTCCCAGATCGGAGCAACTGGACACAGACGAGATGAAAAGCCCATATTGGCATGAGTGCAACTTGCCCAGCACCACAAAGGAACTCACTGATAAAATCCAGTTGCTTTGGAAAGCATCCAGCAAGAACAATTATTAAATCTTCCATCTTCCAGTTCCTGCTTCATTAGCTGTGAACCTTTATTTTCTGAAAAAAATTACACTGGTATCCTACAGTCAACAATCTCTTTCATTATAAAACCTGATTTGCAGTCTGTGAACTGAATGAGGAAAGAATGCTATAAAGAATTTCATGCACTAATGTAATTATAGATGGTAATACTTACATCTAAGACAGACTAATTAAGGCTGCATAGGCAACCTTAATTCTGACATTTTTCTAACTTCTGAATAATTGACCTTGCAATCTTAACACTCCTCATGTATCAATTATAATTAGCTTTTAAAAACATAAAAAACCCACTGTTGTTGAGGCAGGAAAAAAGAGAAGAAATCTTTTCCTCTGTAACCAAGCTGTGCTTTTTCTTAGAGTCAAATCCTTCAGAACCACTTCTTTCAGAAGGCTGCATGGAGGACCTTCTATGCAGAGGCCTGGTACCATTAGTAATCCCTATACAGGGCAGTGACTAGCCCCATACACTATAGGAGAATACACATCAGCATGGGGAGTTTTTCTAGATATTTGCTGCCAGGAGATAAAAGTGGGGATTGAGGATGCCTGGGAGTAATCCAGGCTTTATACAATTGCTGCCACTGCCACATTCTGCTGCTCTTTGTCTCTGCAGACCTATGTTTCAACCTTTCTTATCTCCATTCCTTATAAATATTTAAATATTTAAATATATACATAAACAATATATAAACAATAAATATATGTTTAAATAATATAAATATCTAAAGGGCAGGTGTAAAGAGGATGGGATCAGGCTCTTTTCAGTGGTCACTGGTGACAGGCCAAGCTGGAACACAGGAATTTCTGTCTCAACATGAGAAAAAACTTCTTTATTTTGAGGGTGACAGAGCAGTGGAACAGGCTGCCCAGGGAGGATGTCAGGTCTCCTCTGAAGATATTAAAAACCTGCCTGGATGCATTCTTATCCAGCCTGCTCTAGGTGAACCTCTTTTGGTAGGGGGTTGGACCAGATGATCTCCGAAAGTCCCTTCCAAACTCAACTGTTCTGTTATTCCTTCCCCTGCTCTTTTCTCATTCTCCTGGGCCTTGGTGCTTGCAATTTTTTTTTTCTTCTGAGCTGTGGAGTGGCTGTTTCTTTCCACTCCAGACTGCCCATACTCAGCCTGCCTCTTCTCAGACCTCATCTCTGATGACTGTTGTCACTCAGGAGAAACAACTACACTCATACTCAGCTGCAGCAGCATAGACTCGCAGCATGCACCTGACATACAGAAGCTTTGAAAAATCAACCATGAAACTCTCTGAAACTTCCACTAGAGTGTAATTTGGGGGAAGTTTCAGGGGTGATTTAGCACTGTTCCACTTTCATTTGGAAAGTCCATAGTCCAGAAGGGAGTGCCACAGTGTCAGGTGTCAAAACATGAAAACCTTACCTCTCTGTCAAGCAATCACAATATTGCTTTTCTTATTAGTGTTTTCAATATGACACTGCAATATTATCTCTCTGATCTCATTGTAAGAACCTCTTTACTCATATTTTATTTATTTTTAAATAATTCAGAAGCTCAAGATAGAAAACTTGAGTATAATTATTGGAGCATGAAAACGTACAGGTTCCATGAAAAAAAGTGTCACTGAGAAGTGTTTTTGGAATCAGTCTCTCTCTTCCTATTCCATGGGCAATAATAAGTCGAAGGCTTTGAGTTCCAATTAGTAGACAAAAAAATCAATTTATATCATAGGAGAGGCACAGGAATAGAAATATTTTTTCTAGAATATTTTTAAGTAAATTAAATGACTTGGTGATAGTGGCAAATCTTGAATTCCCTTGCTTGTCTGGGGGAGAAGAAAATCAGTGTTTGCTTTACATGCTCACACAGTGAACTAAACGTTGACCTGTAGTTAGCAACCAAAGTTACATAGGTTTTTCAAATGACTATAGAGAATCCAAGCCTAAGCAATTACATCAATAAAAGAGAATCTGCTTTGGCCAAACTTACTTTGTAAGAGAAAAATAAAGTAAAAGTGACATTCTGGAACCCTGATAGATTCTGTTTGATATTGATGTTATAATGTTAGAGGAAAAAATGCCACCAGGAACTGTGACATTGTCAAGTGGTACAGCCAAGACATTCTTAATATAGTATCAGAATTCTTCACCAGATGCTGCCTAAGGAGAACACTACCCTAAGAATTAATGAACATAAACAAGTGATAAATAAATTTAGAGTTAACATTTTCTCACCATTAAAACAATGAGATTCTGGCAGATTTGCAAAGGTAATATATGTATACAAGAGCATATTCAGCTGGCTTCATCTTCCCAGTGCACATATTTATATTTGAGCTTCTCGTCCTGAGCTCCCCTTATCATGAGGAAAAGGAGAAGGCAATTCTAGGGCACAGATGTTAAACTAAACCCCTAAAAAAAGAGACATATCTAAGTTACAGGGTCAGTTGTAGTCATTTATGTTTTAATATACATTGAACTCCATTTCTAATGTCACAAATTCTTTTTTTTTTTTTCCCGAGATAAAAACACAGACTGTTTTAGTTTTCACTGACTCTTTTTATAACTCCTTTTTTTTTTTTAACATTCATCAGAATAAGTGACTGGAATATTACTCAAGATCAAATTCTGTTTATTTATGGGAAATATGAGAAAACATCTGATAACCTTGATACTTGGTTACTCTTTTCAGAACCTGTTTATTTATAGTTTGAACAGTTGCCTTAAAGCACTGGCAAGTAAAGATAAAGACTGAGATTAATTTCAAATTTGAAGAAGTTTAGAAGAATTTAATTTAAAAAAAAGCGGTTCTCTCTCTTATTTACTATTAAAATAGAAGAAAATAAAAGAAAGTGGGAGAGTAAAAAATATATACTTTTAAAAATAATTGTCAGAAATTACTGAAAATTTCCTATAGCATGTTGTTTTCCATTATATTTTTTAATAAATAGATATTCAAGGGGTTTTAAAGTGTGCTTTTCCAAGAGAGAGCCTGTTTTCATATGGACATGGAAAGATGTTGTTCAAAGGCTTTGCTTCTGTTTTTCATACTGCACAGAGCAATAGCTGAAGTCGTATAGAAGGCAAAGACTTACAGAATTAGCGGGATTGAAATAGGGCTACGAAGTAGTAAATAAGGTGGTCATTGATGACAAAGGGAAAAATAATTTTTTTTTTCAGTTGGTTACTATTTGTGGAGTAGATAAACAGGAGAACAGTTATCAGTTAACTGGGGGAAATAAAACTGAGTCATGTTGCCTTGCCAACACCTAAGCTCTCATCCAGGCACTGGTTCATTCCTTTCTCCCAGAGGACAGGGAGACAGCAGAAAGAACACAAGAAGATTCATTGGTTGTAGATGAAGACAGTTTAATAGGGAAAGCAAAAGCTATGTGTGGAAGCAGTGCAAAACAAGGCAGTCATCACTTCCCATCAGCAGGCAGATGTTCAGCTACTTCCTGGGATACAGGGCTTCAGCACATGTAATAGTTGCTTGAGAAGGCAAACACCACAACTAGGATGCACAGTACTGTTCCCCTGACCTGACTCTGTCCCAGCCAGAGCCAGAACACATGCCTACAGAGAATACTCTTAACATATGCTCAACAAAAGAGTATGTTTTATTTGGAAGATTTCCCAAGAAAAAACATTGAATTCTTTCATCCTACTTTGATTGGAGTTTGATATTTTCTCAATTCTTGCTTTGAATCTGCAAGAACACCAGGAATCCCCGCATCAACTAATTATAACCTGTGACTCTGCAAATGACCATGCACACCCAAATAAAAGTTATAATAAACTACTTAAAACTTAAATATTAAGTCCAAAACACGATATTAACTAAGGTAAAATAAATATTGATGTCATCTTCACCTACTGAATTTACTGAATTTTCATCAGTGGGTTTAAGCAGATAATAAACATCATCCAAGAAAGGTTGGAACAGATAATCCCTGAGATCCCTTCCAACCTATTATTCTATGATTCTATAATCAGATGATGAAATTCCTACTGGGAAAAAAAGAATAATTATTTCAAAAAATATTCTAATCTTAGTTAATTTCATAAATTAACTAATGAAATGTCAATTCCTGCCCCCAAAAGTCATTGCAATATTGCAGCAAAAATTGGAGATGCAATTTTTCTTAGATCCAAATTTAAGCATGTGCGCAAGAAATAATGGGGCATGTAGATTCAAAAAGACACAAATAACTTGCTGCAGTGTAGAGCATCAGGACATCCTGGCAGTCTGTCTTATTTGTGGAAAAAGGTCTCAACAGCTAGAGGACATGGTGTCAGAAGGTATGCTCACATGTAAAGCAGACAATCTAAACAGTGTCTTCTTTACAACTTCTGTCTTGATTAGAGAATCTTTTTAATACAGACTCTAGTCTGAGTCTACCAACCACTATGGTACTCAATAAACTGTGTCTCCAGTGACTATAATGACAGAAGGCTTAAAATCCTCGGTGTGGGTGATGGCAAAAGAATAGCTAGGTTTTCTTTTAAGAATAGCTTTCCTCATGGCTATAGTGTTCCTTTGGACTCTTTTCCAAGTAAATAGTAATAAATGTTTCACTAACTTGGCAGCAATTTAGAGTCTTCTAATTTTAACTATTTGAGTTAAGGGTCCACTCAGCAGCTCCACTGTGGGAATGAAATAAAGTGGTGTGAATAAATCTGCAGATCCAGATCAAGTGTGCGAATAGGAGACTTCCTAGGTTTTGAGGGGTTGCATAATATGCAATAAAAAAGGAAAAGCATACCCGAACAGGCTGAGGGTCTGTTTGCTGAACACACTATCTTTGACAATAGAAGGGAGTAGCTGATTAGATAAAGCCTGTGAGAATCATGCAAGCCTTAAAGATACAAACTTATTCTATATTTTTACTGCTTTATCCTCCCAGCTTTCAACATACTCTCTAGGGATTTCTTGAGCCAGAGATGTTTCTGTTTGCTAAGTCCTGATGTGTTTCTTTGCCATGAGTTTGTCTTATTGCTTTTTGAACTGATTTGCACTTTTAACATCCCGAATACTGCTTGGCAGAGTTTCCCCAGTGTATGTATTCAGGTAAAAATACATTTCTTGTTGGCTTGTTTCAACCTATTCAGTGATGATGCCATTTGATGCTCCCTAGTTCTTATACTGTCAGAAACAAGGAGTGTTTTCTACTCTTATATCCCATGGGACTTGAAGTCCCAGCTAAATTCAATCCTACAGGAGTCATATATTTCTGAACTACAATTTAAGATGCTGTATCATTCAGTTACAATGAATACATTGCTTTCAGAGAAGACAAGATTCATGTTCAGGAAAATTATTTTTCACTTTTTGGACAATTTACTCTCAAAAGAAAGAATTTTATATAAAGATTGGTATAATGATAGGTTCAGATTTGTTGCTAGAATTACCTGTCAGATACTTAGAAAGAATCAGGTTAAGGATATTCATTCCTTTACTAATCAGAAATAATAATAAAAAAAAAACCCTTTCTATTTTAGTGTTTGACAAAAGATGTTTTTATGCATTTGCAAGAAATAATAACAGTATTCAGAAATACTCAATACGGTGTTTTGTAAGCACAATGTGAGGTATTGCAAATTCCAGTTTCAGTCAACAATATATTGCTTTTTATCCCATAAATAAATAGTTGTTCTATTCAAGATATCCCAATAAATTTTATCCAATACCCCTAGAAAATTGCACAGAAAAGACAGAACTGTCTGATTGCATTCAGCATGAGCAGAGAAAAAATGATCATGATGTAAAGTAATCATGCTTAATATTCCTTTTATCTTTCCTGCTTAACTCTGCCTTGACCAGTCATTTATAGTGATATACAAAAGCATTTTCTTGTACTCCTAATGTGATTTTAAGACAAATGCAGAAGCCTGGGAAATTTATAGATGTACTCAATGTTTCCCTGTTTCAGGGTTTATTTATGAAGATGTGACAAAAAGACACTTTTCAACTCTCCTGTCCTCACTTTTTTGTCCTATGCAGCTAAACCACAACTAAGTTTCACATTATATATAAGTATATTGGATGTCTGAAAAATATACAACTTCAGATTATAAAGTTCTAACAACAAAAGACAGGAGAGATTTGGTAAATTAATTCCTGAATCTATTGACTGAGGCTCCAACATAAAAAATGGTTTTGTGACTGAAAGACATTAAAAAAAATAGTATTTTGCCTCTTCCAACTCAACCGTGAATGATTTAACATTACAAAGTATCAAAACTAATATAAAGAAAAAGCTGTGTTGGCCAAAGCTGTCTTCTAGTCCAGACTTAGGCCAGACTCCCAGTATCAACTCTCTTTCTAATTAATTTTGCAATTATAATTCTAAAATTTCTCATTGCCCTTCCTTCTGAAGTACAATTTTAATGTGAGATACCAGCTATATGAAGCCTCAATTACTTCCAAGAGATGTTCTTCCTGACTTCAGAAAGTGGCATTAAAAGTTCTGTATGAAAAACAAAGAAATGAGGGACACAATTGTAAAGTGGCACCTGAGAACTGAGTGCTTCCTTCAGGAAATGTCAGGAATCTCTTCTGTCACTTCAAGTTACATCCTGTCTTTCTCCTCTGATTGCCCATTATTGCCCATCGCTGGCTGGTCCTGGGGTCCAATCTGGCACACTGCACTCAGTTCAGCTGTGACCATATTCACATACAGACTGTTCTCTTCCCCAGTGCATCCTAAGGGATGACAAATTGGACTCAAGGGGTTTTGTATACATCAAGCTTAACAAAACACTGGGTTATTAGGGTGAAAGGACAGGATGAATGGAGGAGATGACTGATTATGCAGCTACACTTACAGGGACCAGACAAAGTGGCTTCATGCTGGAGGTGGAGATGTTAAGAAGTGCTGCTCAAAAAATTTTAAAAATGTTAAAAGCAATCCATGATAAAAATTAACATGATCACACAGCAAGAATGAAGCAGAAAGGTTGCATAAGGTACATTTAGCATACAAATGAAGCACAAATTAACTAGTACCTATATATTTTACTGAGCAAGAGACACTTCCATGGGCAGGCCTGCAGCTCTGCACAAGAGCCTCCCTGGCCAGCTGGCTGAGAACAGACATGCTTATTAGAGTAGATAGACAAGAAGGTAAGGTCTTTGCAAAGTTTCTCAAATCTCTGCCAAAAAATAATATAGAATGCAAGTCATGTTAAACAAAGCAAGCTATATCATAAATGTACTGTTAGAGTTTCCAGTACTACAAGATATTCTGGGAAAGAAGGCGGATTTAACATCACATATTGCTAAGAATCATGAGATAATTTTAAAAATTAATATTTGAAAAAAATATCCAAGAAAATCAGGTGCTATGAATTTGGAATACTTATGATTTCTAGGATTTCCAAGATCTGAATCTTTCAAATAGTAGCACTAAAAGTCCACAAAAGCTATGATAAAATCATTAGAGGTTATAGTCATGGAAGAATGAGTCTTATTGTGGATATACTGAATCTTGTGGAAATACTCTAAGTGCTATGTGAGATGGTCCAATTTAATTGTTGCCATGATTCCTCCTGGCACAAAACTCAATCTGACTTGAGTGAAAGTGGTAATGAAATAAAGCTAGTAGCTTATTGAAATATGGAACTTTCTATACAAGGCATTAAATAAAAGAAATACTGACAAGGTAACCTCTTTGTTTACATTTGTTTGATGTACTCTTTATTGCCTGGATATGATGCAACAGATAAAAATTCTTTCTTCTGGATGGAGACTTCCATTTAAATTCAATGTACTGAGAATTGGTAGAGAAGTGGAAACATGCATATGGCATGAAAACATGATTTTTATCATCTATGTTTAGAGGCAAATGTTGGAATTGGGAAACAATTAGAAGACAACCATTCTGGATGAAAAGGCTATTCTGCAATTCCTATCCTGCACATGGAATTGCTGACATAATTTGCTGTTGCAATTTCTATCTTTGTTGAATGCCAACAAGATCTGCGTATATGTTGTGAACTCAAGAGACTGTCCTGAATAATGCAAACTGATGAATATAATCCCTGCAACTCTCTTGTGCTTGGTAAAAGAGATGATATTTTTGTCACAAAATTTGCCACAAATTGTTAGCATTGTAGTATAACTGTTATCCCACTTGTTTTTTCTATGAGTTTTGCAAGCACTATCTAATAAAGTAATATAATCTCACTAACAAATCAATATTAATTTTTTACCAATCTAAATGAAAACTAATATATACTTTATGGATATTCAACTCAAACCTAGCTTTGTACTTCAAAAATTTAGAGTTCCAGGTTTCAGACACTCACTTTGCAAGTGAATAGTTCTATTTTTCTTATATTTTAAATTGCTACTGGTTAAAAAATTGTTTCACTTTATTAATCTGAAGACTGGAAATTGTGTTCTTATATAACCCTTTCTGTTGTTAGATTCTAGAATAAAATAAATCATTGTCATGTAAGGCACAACATTTTCTTAGTGAAGGTCAGGCATGACATTTAGACCAAAAAGTTCTCCTATTTACAGGCTAGATACAGCAAATAAAAGTTGTAATTTTTTTTCATGTGTTTGTTTAATATTTCCCAAAGGACATTTGGATTTTTCCAAGAATAACAAAAGCAATGGCAATTTCCTTTGATGCAAAATCATGTTCTCTAAAAAATAATTCAGAAAGCTGTTTGAAGGAAGAAGGGAATTAGTATCATTTCCATGTACCTCCCTCTTTATGTGATGTTTTACAATTCTTTAGAAATAGTTAGTAAGATTTTTTTGGATTTTGCGATAAATTAAAAAGTACTCTCAGACATCCTTACCTTACAAATCCCAGTTCTGCAAACCCCACTCATGTCAATAGGACACAAGTGACATATTCTCATAAAACCTTAGCACAGCAGCTCTAAAGCATTCACTGATACTTTTGCTGAAGTTATGCCTAAATGAGCATATTGGCTATTAATAGGAGCCCAGATTGTGCTACTGCTTCATACTGGACTGCCACAACAGCCTCAGATAAAAAATATACTTTACTACTCAAATTGGATAGCTTTTTACTCACACATATGCAGATATTTTCAAAGTAATTTTAGTTTGGCCATAAATTGTTAGAAATAATACAATTTGTACTCTGATTTCAATGAAACTGTGTGTCATATATGCATTAAAAAATAATTTTTTTTTTCTTTTTTTGGGAGACTTTTTGGTTTAGCCTGTTAAACCATTATTTTGATCCAGTATGAAACTAGTTCTGATCACCATAAGATTTTATTCTCCAGCTAGAAAAATAAAAGCAAAATACATGAAACTATGAACTGTAAAAACTCAAATTCCTCCCAAATGACATTTCTAATTCTAAAACACTTCTAATTATTAATTAAAAAAATATACGAGAAATATTATATTTTCATGATAATATAAATTCCATAAAACATCAATAATTGCATAGATGATCATGTATTAGAAACATGAATTAATACTAAGATGGTTTTCATATTGTGTACTTATTACTAAATTAATAATTCATACAGCTTATTAGCCATGATTATGTGAATCACACAGAATTAAAAACCAGTATTAACAAGTGATGTTTGTGGTTTATTGTGAAAACAACTATTAAAAAATATCTTTAAAAACTGATTCAGTGCTTATACAAGAAGAGCCAGTTCAGAGTTTCTTAGTAATGCAGGCAAAGTTAAAATTTGCTACTGCAAGGATGAAGATCAAATTTGAAAACCCTAGGGAGAGACTGTACTTTGGTGGTCACAGGTGGTCAGATGTGCCAGTCTGAGAGCCAAGATTGCTAATATTTTATGCCCAGGCCCTTCACTCAGCAGTGAGAGAAGCAGCGTGTCCACCTCTCTCTGAGTCTGGCATAGGTAGAGTAGGCAGTGATTATTAACTAACTCCCCTCCTGAAGTGATTTAGAATCATAGAATCATAAAATCATTTAGGTTGGAAAAGATCTTTAAGATCATCAAGTCCAACCATAAAAAACCCACCAATTTACCACATCTCTTCTAGAACTAGACCCAAATCTACATCTTCCAATGTTTATGACACAAAAAACTGAGGTAAGCACAAGATCCATGACATTGACAGAATTGCCTCATATTATTCCCTACATGCATTTATGAAGCACCATCATGAAGCTATTCAGAAGAACATTGCAGCAGTCTGTTCTGCAGCCTTCACCAGGGACAAGTAATTTGCTTTTAATTTCCACCTCAAATTTGTTTCTGGCCATTTCATACAGGTTCACTCACCTGTAGACTCGATTGCATCATTTAGGAAATGATGTAGTTGTTGGACTGAGGCAGAAATATACTGGTGAACTTTGTAGAAAAGCATTTCTGGGAATTTTAGCCCTGCCTTGCTACTGACCCATGGTAATATGTGTTTCCAGGTCTTCTGTCATTGAGATGAACACAAAGCTGACCTCTTCTTCATGAAATCAGGGCTGCGTCAATTCCTGCAAAATATTGTATTTCTAGGAGCCTTCAACAGTTTTTAGCTTTCTCTGTTTTCCAGGGATTTTATTGACAGCAAGTATGGTTTTCTGAATATCACCCAGATGTTCAGGTAAAACGTTGGCAGTTAACTGTGAAAGTTAGGCCTTTTTAAGTAAGACTGAATCCAGCTCTGGAAGCCAAGATGAGGCCACAGCATCCTTCTGCTGTTATAAAAAAGCAACAGCTTGAAAGTGTCATTTCTGAAAGAGTTGTTAGTCTTCAACATTTCACACTTTAGTCTGGTTAAAATTAAAACAATAAAACAAAAGTATTAGTGGATTTGTTTTTTATCCTTTCTGCATGATAGCACACTTAATACTCTCAATATAGTGCTTTTCTTCTGAATTATAATGCACAGCTATATGGGAAGGGGGAAAAGACACTAAGTTAAATAATTCAGGAACTCAGGAACGTGAAATAACAAATCAAAGGCTGCAAAGATAATGTAGCCTCATTGGACTGAGAAAAGACAGTTGATAACTTCTTTCTACTCTCCTTGATTTTTTTTTTTATTTTATTTATTTAAAATAACTTTTATTATGTCAAAAATGACTTGTAAATGACTGATGTCAAGTTAAATAAAGCCAAAACTTTTCATATCAAAGTAACATGAGGAGTGAAGTTAGATAATACAGCTTTAACCCCCCCAAAAAAGTTACTCTTCCAGTTTAACTAATCATCTATATTACTTCTGCAGTAAATAGAAGAAACAGGCATCATCTATGAGCAGTTTACACAAATTACATCAGATGTCTAAGGCATAGGAAGGACGGATCAATGACTAACCTAGCTCCAGTTGAGTGAAAAAAGACATGAATCCAGTAACATCTGTGATGCATAAGCTTTTTTTTTGCTTTCTTTTTTTTTTGAATAGCCATATCTTTTCAAAGATTCTTCATCCTAATACTGATTCCTAATATTGGACCAATAAAGATGCTGTCAGCTCTAAATTCTCTGCTTAATAGAGAACAGTCTCTGTTCCATCATTACAAGATGGCCATATGTGTGTATGTCAGCATCAATCACAGCACAATGGGTCTTTAAATGGTTTTAATGTTTGACAGAAGCAGAAAAGAAAACTGCACAAGTGGTGCAGCTCAGTTGTAACAACACAAAAAATAATGGAATCCATTTAGATTACATTGTCAAAAAAATAAATCCAAATGCTGAGTTCCGTGTTTCTGCCTTAAAACTGACAGCACATAATCATCTGATCATAAACAACTCCATTGTAATCCTCCTCATATAGAGATACTACAAAATCAACTAAGGTTGGGATATAGGTTTGTATGATTTTCCCTATTTATATTTAAGTTCTTTAATCATATTAACATGTTTTTTCTATTACTCTTTGTTTGATTAGAACACTCTATAGAAAAATAATTTTAGCCTGAGAAAACAAGGACAATGAAGCTTTGAAGTTTGATTAAGAGGCTAGATCATCAGGAATGAAGCTAGGATTTTCCTCCATTGTGACCTTTTGGGTGATATTAAAAAAACCCACACAAATTAAAATCTTATTCTTTGAAATTCACCACATTTTGTGACTTACTTAATATCACTTAAATATAAAATTGTAAACTTGCAAATTATTTATAAGGTATGCAAATGTATGCTTATGACAGTGAATGTTTAGTTAAAAGTCCTTAATAAAGGCATACAAAGTACAAGGTTGTAGTGGTTTGCAGTCTTCTAGTCATGCTATAACTACTAGTCATAACTGTCTCATAGCTCTTTCATAACCTTTGCATAGGAAATCAAAGATCTCGGTGCTGCTACTGTAGAACAAGTGTCCATCATGACAGGAACTGATGATATGTGTGTGCAATCCCAGTAGGAAAGTAGGTGATTAGAGGGATGGAAAAGAAGCTATTTGCACTCTCTAATGCTAGGCATCTGTCTTAGGTAGCTAAAGGCCTTGTTGACAAGCAAGGCTGGTGTCACTTGAGACAGCTGATGAAGTTGCTACACTTTGCTGTCCATTCAAACTAACTGCTGCAGAGATTTCTGAGTCCTTTGTCAGTCACCTCCTGATTGCAGACTAAATTCAGTTACTTTTTTTTTTTGCCTCAGAAAATTGCACCATAAACTCTCGTTACTCAGGATTTGATTAATATCCATTTCAGATGTCCCTGCAGCAAGGGTAGAGCACAGATGGAGGCTGGCCACCCATCTGAGTTAAGCCATTCCCACCCATCAATCAGCATCTGCAGTTTATAAAAGGATGTCTTAAACAAAAGTAGTATCAGTGATATCTGACTGTAAAAAGCTGAGGGCTTCAGAAACTGATTAATGAGCAGGTCAGGAGTCCATCAAGTGAGAGCAAGATAGAAAGGTGGGTGTACTATTCTAAGGCAAGCTCTCACTACTCATCCATCAGAACCCTATGTCAGCAGATGAGTCACTTCAGTGTCCCTCTTCAGTCAACAGAGAAAAAGGGCTCTCTAAGGGTAAGCCAAAGCTGGAATCCGACTTAGCCCTACTCAAGTGGAACCCATTTCTTTCCTTTTACTAAATAGAAGGATTAGAAAGTTGCCCAACTTAAACCCAGAAGTTAGTCTTTGTGAATACTGCTTAAAAATAAATAAATGGTCCTTTGAAGTCTTGGCAAAGTCTGTTGAAGGAACAACATTTTCACAAATTACTTAACTAGTGACTAACTGCCATAGCAACCTGAATATTAATGAAAGGTTATGCAGAAAAATAGCATACAAAAAGTCTAGCAAACAAAATTTCAAAATAGGCTTTTGATTCCCTATTTTTAAAGAAAATCAGCTAGGAAGATATACGATTTCACTGGGAAAAAAAAAAAAAAACAAACAAACCAAACCAAAACCAGTTGTCTACTCAGAAGTCTTCTGCTGGATGTCTCTTGCATTTCCATTCAATAGCACAAAACCAAATACGAGTAGTTAATATGTTCTTGAATAGAAACTAATATGTACAGAATTAAAATTACTTTCTATCTGTATTAGCTTAACAACTGGACTAATGCACAAGGGACTGAAGTAAACCATTGATGTGCTTAACAAAAATTTACTACAAATACCATTCTTACTCTACTGCATTACTTTTTCTGTTCTTTAACTCAGAGACTTGGTCGCACAACTGTCATCTAACTAGATTGTAGCCAGCACAGGAAAGATTTGAAGCAGAGTGAGCGCTGCCGTATAGGGTCATACAGAAATGGCATTTATGCCTCCAAAATGGTCCGAGGGAAAGAAAAAGAGTGTATAAAATAAGGCTTAGATAAAGCAATTCTGGTCCTCATACAGCTGCCAAATTTCCATAATCTGCAGTTCAGGGACTTTTCCAAGCCAGAGGTTACATCCTCAGGATCATGTTTAGCAGCCACTAAAGACTTATTCTTTGTGCACAGGTCCAATTCATTTTTGAACCCATTTGTACCTTTGGCCTTCATAACATATTGTGGCAATAAATTATATGCTATAATTGAGCTTTGTGTGGAAAACAATTTCCTTCCTTCCCAGCACCTTTCTAGAATCTTCTAGGTTTCGGAGTCTAAGACATGGACTGGATTCATGACAAGGAGAAAGAAAGAATGAAATCCCATTCTTAATGAAAAATAAATACTAAATACCCTATACTGTTCTTACTGTATTGACTAGATATGTTGTCAATGACTTCAGTGAGGGGAGGCACAAAATATGTTTCTATAGCTCTGCAACAAAAAAGATTTTGCTGTGTTTCTACTGCCTGTTTCAGAGATTTCTGTGGAGCTATTACAGATTTCTTAGCACACATTTGGTTTTTATTGGAGAAAAGAAGATCTTTGTATTTGGAATTGTCCAGAAAATCTTTCTCCATTAAAACAAGCCTTCTTGAGAAAAACAGCTCTACCTCCACTGTATAAAGCACATTTTATAAGGTTAGACAGAGGTTTTAAAATTGTAACCTGGTATGTGCTTCCACATACTTTTCCTGGTGCCAAGAAGCACTTCCATTCCTATTGCACTCACCCCTTGCAGATACCCTAAGAACTGTTGGCTTAAAGAGATCAGTAAACTTATGCAGGCTAACAACTTGATTTTTCCAAACTGGTTTCACAATTACTTGAAGTAACTGCGAGGAAAGTGCAAGAGTAAGAAAATGTAGCTAGACAACAGAAATTCCTGAAGCTAGCATGCCAGTCAGCCAAAGTAAGTGAAAGCATATCCCTACCATCCCATCCTACGTCTGCTCACTTGCTATGGAAATAAGACAGCAGTAACTGATTTATACATCTCAAGGCCAGAACAGTGTCAGTGGCTGACATGATTTCTGCTAAACTGCCAGCAGTCATTGTTCTTCAGTAGCAGAGAATATTAATGAGCCTTAACCACAATCTGCTCCAGGACTCCTTCTCACGAGGTGTTACAGAGAGGAGTATACTGTCTATGTCTTATAGGCACTCTCCATATGGAAATTGCCTTTATTTTTGTTTCATGATATAAAAGATGTGGAGGGTTTAACCCATAATAATGTGGTGGGATTTACTATCAGCTGAAATGCCAATACTTGTCATAAAATAATATCCACATTGCATATGTTATCCAAAAAGAGGCTTTTGAAATGCAAGGCAGACATAGCTCTTTCTGACATATTTCAATTGTTGATTTTCAATGTATATCTTTCTGTTTTTCAAAAGAACACCAGTCAAAACTTCTTGCACTTCAGTAGCAGGTAGCATTGGTTTAACTACCTATTTAATTATTTGAACTGAAACACTGTTATTCAGAACTACATATTAGTTCTAAACTTGACTAAGATCTTTTGGGAAAAAAATAAAACAAGTAAAGGTGTTTTGAAATTGTCTTATTTAGTAGTTAGTCAAAAGAAGAACTCAGTTATGTCTATAATAAACTCTTGATTTATCAAGCTTATCAACAACTGATAACTGAGAGACTTACCAGACCTTAAAGTGTCTTTCTAATATAAAAGATTTTTTATTTTATATTAAAATAAAAAAAATTATTTAGTAATTTATTTCTCTACAGAGAATAAATGTCCATGTCTCCCCATGGACAAACATGGCACATAGAAGTAATTTGTACTTTTCCTTTGGCCAGCTTTTCTAAATTTGCAGTTGTCAGCCAAATTATTTAAACAGTATCAGGTTCTACATTCCACTTTTTGTTAACAGAAGTAAAAATTCCACATTACTGCTAGTCCACTGGATACTGATCCTCCCCTATTTGGACTGAAATATAATTTGTTGCATTTGAGAAGAGTAATACCAATTAAAAACATAAAAATAACATTTGGATGCAAAGTGTTGATAACTGCCTGAATTTCAATGCTCTTAATGAAATAGACTTATGATGTTGTGTGAAACATGACCAGTGTTTTGGAAAGTTATCTTCTGCTTATGCCCATTCTAAACAGTGCTGTAAAACATCTGAAAAAATTGTTAAACACTTCCAAAAAAGATGGAATAAGCAAAACAAAAACCAAAATGTATTTTCAAAATTTCCTTTTTCTTTCCTTTTTCGCATGCAGATCTGTCATATCAATTCTGTATTCTATCCAAAGGTCTGTCGAGTACTGGATTTTTCCTTTGAAGTTTCAAGGGATTTTGGATGGTCCATTTAATGAAAATCTCTGGCATGTTTCCCTTTGAGATTATATGTAATAATCACAGCTATAGGTATATTAGGCACTTGTCTAAAGCAACAAAGTCTTGTGCAGTGCATAACAGCTTTCAGGAAAGGTTTTCTGTGGATTTTGGCTGTAGCAGCTCCTGGAATGGTGGAATGTTGCTGCTTGTACCTTACTGGATAATACTAGAAGTAAACCTGATACCTCTGAGAGAGTGTATCTGCCACACTGTGTTGCTGCAGAGTTTGTGCAAAAGTGTAGAGACAGCAGGTTGCAAAGGATTGGAGCTTGCTGCAAGGAGTAAATGACAAATTATGAGGACATGAAGGTGTTTGTGAAATTTCTGGACTGAGCAAGGTGTTCTGTGAACCCCGAGGAACTGCCACTAAACTTCTCACCTGATCCCAGCCTTCATGGAGGAATAAAGCAGTAAATCTGAGCCTTCTTGTAAAGGGAAAGCTTTAGAATCCCACCCTCCTTTCAGAATCATTATTCTAATGACCAAATTAGTAGGTACTAATAGGTAACTCCACCTTGAGTGTTCAGAGTAGCATGAGAGCCATCTGTAAACAAATGATTAAGGCAGGTTTATCAAGAGGTTTCATCCTGGAAATCACCATCTCATATACATACATATATATATACATACACACACATATTCCTAATTCTATGGAACACAAATCAGGTTTCACACCTTCTTTTTAGTATGAGCTGCTGAAAGCCATGGAGGTCTCTCTGATCAGCAGGCTGGCTGGTATTAAAGCTGTAATTCTTTCCCTTTGTTGTAAGAGAACAAAAGGACCCAGTTGAGATTTGTAACTTCTGGGAACTAAGACTGCAGACAGAAGCATTATGCTTAGACACATCATTTTCACAGTAAAAACAATGAATTCAGCTAAACTTCTTCCTTTCTCTTCTGCCGATGCAGAGCATTTTAACAGAAACGAGCATATAGTCATAGTACAAATTTGTACAGTGAAATAGATTTGACCTGTAACAGATGCATTTCAATTTCGTTCAATATTTGTGAATTTGAATTTGCCAGCTATTTGTGTTGCTTTGTGTTCTTTATTATTGTTTGGGTTTTGCTAGGGGGTTTTGTGTTGTTGTTTTGGGTTTTTTGTTGTTTTTTTTTTTTTAATATGAATTATATGCAAAGGTCATAGCTCCTGAAATTGATGCTTGAACCTACTACATGTACACACATGCAAACAGCATTCAAACAACCTTGTCAGATTAACAGAAAGGCAATAAAGGAAACCAATTATCAATGTAAACACAATCTTTTCTATTTTATTTTCAGTGTTAGCTCTTACCAAAGTCAATAAACCTCATCCCTCCAGCCTGGATCTTTACCTAAAACATTTAAATTGGCTTGAAGGGAAAGCTGAATAACATCCTATTTCAACACTTCACATGCCATCAAAAATTGCTTCCTTCAATACACCTATTCTCTTGCAAGTGTATGAATTAATAACATAGGGAGCACAGGGAGATTCTTAGTTTTGTTTTCAGTGCAGTATCCATTTTTGTGTATTTCTGCTTGCTTGTGCTTCTCTTGAAGTACATGGAGAAAACTAACCTCCAGTGGTATGGAGGGTCTGAAGTTCTTACACATGTCTTGGGGACTTACAAATCATCATTATATTTTCTAATTAGACTGCTAAAACTAGTAGCTGTCTGAAATAGAGGAAACCTGAGATCAATGAGTGTTTCTAAAGTATCCGGCATAAGTGACCAGCACGGGGGTCATAGAGGATATCTGAGGTAAATTCAAGATATCATGCTTCACTTTACATTACTTATTCTAGTACCACATTCAATATGCTGCAAAGAGATACATAAAGGGAATAAAAAACACCTCATCTACTTCCAACTGCTGCCCTTGTAAGTTCCCCATTAATTAGAAAGCATATTTCATTTGTATTAGGAGGCATAGCTCTTTTCTATGTGTAGCTGCAGGCCAAGAGAAGATGTGCATATATTTGAAATATATTCATGTTATTGATTACTCATGCTTCGAGAATAGCTCACAAAAAAAAAAAAAGCACGTTAAATGTATTCCACGAGTAAATAATATAACACAATTACATGATTTCATTCTGTTAATTTAATAAATAAATATTTTAATTCCATGTATTTCTGCCACTATCACTCTTTTGTTTTTAAACAGTCAGCTTTAGCAGGAAAAAATATTTCTTTTTCATCTGCACTGAAAATATCTTCAGGATAGCAGTCAGAAAAAGGAATGAGAAAACATTAGCCGTCCATTTGAGAGTTATGTGGGGATCAAACGAGATGCTGTGCTTCATAATTTATTTCCCTCTTTCGCTTCAAGCCAGGGTAGCAATAGGGCCAATGCCGTTCACACCAGCACTAGTTGCTGCCGGTGATTTTACCTGCAATGCCTCTTAGCCACCAAACCTGACTGACTGTGGATTTACCGACCCCCTGATTTCCACAAGAGGAAATCCTTCCCACGGCTCCCACTCTCGGTAGGTGTTAGTAGCCGGTCGAACTGATCTTTGCCGGGCGGGGGAAAGGAAAGCCCATTTCACATCAGATCATCTTCAGCAGATCATACCTGGTGTTTTGGTGGGTTTATGAGTGGTGCACTGAGAGCAATTAGTGCCTGAATTGAGCTACATGAGGATAACAACAGGCGATTACCCTATTTAACAGCTGTTAAGTGGTGTTAATTGCCGGCTATAGACCACAAGCTGAGCAATTTTGTGCAAACTGTACAAACAGAACGAAACAAACGGATGATGTAGGGAGAAAATGGGTTTGAAAAATCCCCTATTAATCCAAAATATGCATACATCTGGAAAGATTATATGCATTGCTGGTGTGAACAACTTGAAGCAAAGAGTTTGTCAAATCCAATCCGTTACTAAATTGTCTATGAATAGACAACATTTTCTATTCTTCGTTATACACAGTCATTTAATGAATGGCTTGTGTGAACACATTATTTTGCCTAAGGTTTTCTCCAAGAGGGGTAGTTCCTGATAAACTCATTCTTATTGAACAGCGCCTTGATTTCTGTGAAACAGAGTAAAGAATAAGAGGTTTTCAGAATCTAGACTTAAATTATAAGTAATAATCAGCAAATTATTGCTACAAATGGGAAGAAAATATCTCTAAATGAAATTATGTAGGGTTTCTTTTGTTCTCACTGAAATGTTGAAAATAACTAGAAAAGTCGAGACAGCTTTAGAAATTATTTTAGGTTTGGTTTTTTTTTTAGATGCTCTGTTGGTTTTTAGGTCTCTGTTGCTATGAGCATTGACTAATCACAGAGCAGTAGAGCTGGTCACTGTGTACACTGTACTGCCTAAAAGCATGTTTTAGATTTTACATGGCAAATAGAGGTTGACTGATATGGAAAGTATAGGTACCAATGTTGGCAAAGGTCTGGATGCTGCTAAGATATTTATAAGTAATGGAAGTAATCATGGAAATAAGTAATTTTAGAGTAAGGTGGAGTTTCATAGGTCCCAAAAATAACTAGAGTAAGAAATCCACAACAATAAAAGGATATTTTGCAAATGAACTCTGAATGTTAGAAGCCCTTAATATGAGTAAGACCCTTTTCAGTGGACCTCCATGGAATAAAGGAAGCATCTGAATTTCCAGAAAGCCTCACATGCCATGAAAGGAACTGAACTCTCATTTAGCTGAGAAATAAAATGCTAAACATGTCATCAAAGTTTTTTAAACTGAATTTAAAGTGTCTCCTTTCTCTTCCCTCACTAGGGAGTTTCTGAACAGGAGAGAGTGGTGGTATGTAATGAACATGGCTTATCTCTAAGACATGGGACTCAGGCTATGACATTGAATTCTTGGGTGTTCTGAGTATGAAGTGCAATTTTAAACTACATTTGATCTTCATAATATTTGAATATTTACATGGGATTTGACTTTACAAAGTCTTCTGAATTAAATGATTTTCATATTATCAATGGGAAGGTCATTTCTATAGCCACCTGTTAAAAGGTATTCAAACATTGAGTACCACGGATTCTTTCTTTCTCAGTTTTTCTGTTTGTTTGTTTGTTTGTTTCCCCTTACCATTTATTTTCACTTGCCATCTCTCAAGAAGAAAGGAATAAAAAAGAAAGAAGATAAAGAACAGAAGATCTAGAACCAACAAAATATATAGCCTTGATCACAGAGGAATAACCAAGTCATAACCATTGTGATTTTAGGATTTTAACTGTGTATTATAATAGATCTAGGAACTGAGCTGCTAAACTTCTTAGCCACCATCTCCCTGGAGAATCTAGTTATAACTTAGTCCTTTCTTTAAATAATGTCGGTTGTAGTTTAAGCCTACAGTCTGTGTAAGTACATACAAACACAGAGAGAAGAGACACATAAACCTAATCTTCATTTTATTATGGCTATATTTTATGTATGTCATTAAATGTTTGTATGCTCTTAGACCATTGCAGGGAATACAGAATTAAGTAAGGCTCATTACCTTGATATGCAGCACTTGGTTTTGGTAAATTAATGAAATCCTTGATTTATAGATATTAGGGGGCTGCAAAATGCAGTAGCCTGCCAGGGGTGAGACTATGACAGCTCCATGCTCCCAGGTCCAACCAGCAACCAGGCTGAGCTTTTATTCTCAGTAAACACACACCCATGAAGCACATGTCTACACCACCCATACATATGTATATATCACTGAATATCACTGAAATTTTTGGAGTTG
>BJBW01011796.1:6729-17327 GCA_004320125.1 Scolopax mira
TAGGACCTTCTTGTGTCCTTGTCACTGCTCTGCTGTCACTTCTTCAGCTCCTGTCCCCCCCCACGCTCTCTGCTCTCAGTGCCAGCCTTGCCCCAGTGGCAGGTGGGGACAAAGCCCCCCCTGCTGTGGGTCACAGCAGGGTCCTCCAATCCCCCAATGGCCACTCGGGGGCTTCTGATCGGGGTCGGCTGCTGGCACTTTGATTTCTGCTCCCCATCACCAGCTGCAGCGGTTTTCAGTCCCCGCCATGATGTGCCAGAGAAGCCCCCGAGAGCTTCTTAATTCCTGCTGGAATGAAAAGCTCTCAGAGCCCTGGAAGGACTAGGAGGTCGTTTGATCAGACAGCCGTGCCGCCTAATTAAACCCTGATATTTTCCACTGGTTGTCTGCTGTGGAGGAAAGTACCCATCCCTGCTCTCTCCTAGACTAAGCAGCCCCATAAATTCGAGGGAATTCTTAGCGGAGGATCTCAGAAAAGAGTTGGGAATAAGGCAGGACTGGTGGAGGTCGCTGAGCAGAAGCACACTCATGGATGCTTCTTCATCCCGCTGGGGTAGTCCCAGTGGAGAAGATCTTCTTCAGCCTTCCCAGTGCCCAGGGCTGTTCTGGGAGCAGTGGTGGTGCCGGAGAGTTGGGAGAAACCATCAGAACCTGCCTCTCTGCCTTCCCCCTTGTCCCCACGGTGGAACAAGAGCTTCCCCGAGCTGCCAGCCTTGGATGGGCAGCGGTGGGGGGGCTGTGTGCCCCCGGACAGGGTGGCAGGATGATCCCAGGGACACGGCACTTAGTCCCATCGGAGCCGGGGCCGGTAGGGTGGGCTCCCCGCCAGCCTCCCACTCCCAGCAGCAAAATGAGTGAGTCCCTTTGTTCCTCTCCGGCGGCGCCCGGACTGGAGCTGCTGGGAGCATCTCGGTGGGAAAGGCTCCCTCTAAGCCGTTTTTGCAAAGAACAGAGCACCTCTGTGCTCCCAGCCTCCTGCTTAAACTGCAGATCTTTCCTGTTAATTAGCCCGTCTTGGTCTGCCTAGCCCTAATTATTCCACTTGGCCTTAAATCCTGACTGCTCCGGCTACAAGGCATTGAAACGGGTCCCCGTGGCATTTGCAATTATTTTTAGGGTGAACATTTGAATATATTTACATGACTGAAACGGATCAAGATAGCAGGAAGGAGCAGATGACCGCTTGTCTTTTTAATGGCTCTGCCTGGTGTTGCAGGAACAGTCAGAGCTGTTTGTTGTCCCCCCTGATTTACATCTAAACAAATGGGGCAGCATTTGACTTCTTGATTTTAAGAGTGGGGAATGCATTTCAAACTGCTTGACCTTGGTATGTTAAGCCCAGGAAGTTAACCCTGGTGCTAAAAGAGCCACAAAAACTACCCTTGGTGGCGATTTGACTTTGGAAAAACATATACCTGGGTGGGCAGAAGGGCACTGCCTCTCCCTGGGGTGGTTTGAGCAGAATAAAAGATAACAGCAGAGCGGGTGGATGGCCAGCAGCCCATCGCTTCATCGGTCTGGGTAGGTGGAGAGGGATGTCAGGGGCTCTGGCTGGGCTGCTGCTAAACGCCCTCTTTCCCGGGAGGGAGTTGAGAGGAGAAAACCCCCTTTTTTTTTTTTTTTTTTTTTCCTGAAGCGCTTCTTTGGATTTTCAGCGAAACAAAAACGCCTGGACGTCCCGTTCCTTCCACCCCGTTCAGCGCCCGCCCCGGCCACATAATCACAAAGAACTTGAAATCCCTGGGCTCACCCAGGGGAGGATTGCAAAACCTGCAGGAAAGGGGGGAGGAGGGTGTGGGGAACCGTGCCAGGGCTCGCAGGAGCCCGTCCCGGGTAGGCAGCAGAGCAGGGGACTCACAGAAACTGCCAGGCTTCCTGCTGGAGATCCTCCCAACGCACAGAAAAAAAAAACCCAAAAGCCTTAATGCCAGAGGAAACCTTCAAGGATTTTTACGTAAGGTCAGTCCCCGGAGGAAGGGCATTTAACACTGACTCTGTGTGTTGCTGTTACGGCCTTATTAATTGGATTTCTCAAAGTGTTTCATTCCAATGGGTAACTGCTTTTCCTGACTCAGACCCTTAAAAGTTGCATGAGATGCTTTTGTGGGTTTTTTGTTGGTGGTTTGTTTTTTTTTTTCTCTTATTTCAGCTTTCTCCCCTCCCTCGTGGCGGCACAAAAAAAAATGTAGGAAGGAGGCAGGTGGCTGAGGGAAGTGAGAAGCCGGTGGTGTGCTGAGCTGAGTTTTGGGAGGAAGAACTGCAGGGAGGGTCTGAGCTTCGGCTGGGGTGGAACAGACTCTCTCTAAAGACTTAATTATTTTTTTTAAGGGCTGGCAGGATACGCATGGCTCCTCCTTTCTAAAACACTCCTGGAGCTTTGCTTCAGCTGTAAACTTGTGATTCTGGGTACGCAAACAGTCCAGAATGAATCTCTTTGGGTGTGCTCTGAGGCAGATTTTAATCACCTTGCTGGGTAGAAGGCACCTGGTGTGGAAGTTGCTGATAAATGAAAGAGATGACGAAAGCTTGGGATGGTGTCAGCGTCCCGAAGGAGCCAGGCTGGATGCTGAGGTGCCGGTGGGGCTGGGTTGGATTGTGGATGCTGCTCCTCTCACCTCTGCTGCGTTTCTCTTGCAGATGCCCGTTGGGTTGAACACTTGTTAGCCGAGAGCTGAAGCGTGGTCACCAGCCTGTGTGGAGGAGAACAGGATGCGGGTCACCATGAGGAGGGTCTTGCTGGTGGTGGGCTCAGTGGTGGCCCTGATGGTGACTCTGCACCTCGGCCAGCAGGTCCTGGAGTGCCAGCAGGTCCTGAGCGAGAGGAGGCACAGGCTGATGAGACCTGAGAACGAGGAGCTGGTCATGATGGACTCCAACCACGTTGAGTACCGTTACAGCAAGGAGATGCCCCTGATATTCATCGGCGGGGTCCCTCGGAGCGGCACGACGCTGATGAGGGCCATGCTGGATGCCCACCCCGAGGTGCGCTGCGGAGAGGAGACCCGCATCATCCCCCGGGTGCTGGCCATGAGACAGGCCTGGTCCAAATCCGGGCGAGAGAAGATGCGCCTGGACGAAGCTGGGGTGACGGACCAAGTTTTGGACGCCGCCATGCAGGCCTTCATACTGGAAGTGATCGCCAAGCACGGCGAGCCAGCCAGGTATCTGTGCAACAAGGACCCCTTCACGCTGAAGTCCTCCGTCTACCTGTCCAGGCTGTTCCCCAACTCCAAATTCCTCCTGATGGTTCGAGACGGCCGGGCGTCCGTCCACTCCATGATCACCCGGAAGGTGACCATCGCGGGCTTCGACCTCAACAGCTACCGAGACTGCCTGACCAAGTGGAACAAAGCCATCGAGGTGATGTACTCCCAGTGCCTGGAGATCGGGCGCTCCCGCTGCCTGCCCGTCTACTACGAGCAGCTGGTGCTGCACCCTGAGCAGTCCATGCACACCATCATGAAGTTCCTGGACATCTCCTGGAGCGACACGGTGCTGCACCACGAGGAGCTGATAGGGAAGCCCGGCGGGGTGTCGCTCTCCAAGTGAGTGTCTCATCTCCTGCCTTGGCTTTTCAAGGAGCGTTTTCATCACCCAGAGCGGGTCAAGGCTGAAACAAGGGGCAAAGACATGGTGCTTGTGTCTTCTGCCTGCTTTTTCAGGGGCAGAAGTGGCAGCACGTCCCATTTTGCTGAATAGGTTTTGTGTGGTGGCCGAGCAGAAGACGCTACCAATACTAGCAGTCTTGTCAGGCGAGGATTTTACAAGCAGGTGACTGCTTTATTCATCTCTCCTGACAATGCAGAAAGGATTTTGGTCTCTTAATTTGAAAAGAGCTGAGAGCTGCTTGCTCTGAAGCCTGAGCTCTTCAATGCCTTTTATTTTTTTCTCCACCCGTCCTCCAAATACCTCCTCGCCGCGATGAGTTTTGCTGCTAATGAATGGCTTTCAGTGGGGAGCAGTGATTTCTGCCAAGTTTGGTGCTGGCATTGCAGAATAAAAGAAATACCTGCTCCGTGGAGACACACCCCAGCACTTCCTCCTCGCTGGCTGCCAGGGGAGTGCTTGCCTTCGCCCACCTTCTCCTTTTTTAATGCTCTTTGTTTCCTGGATGGAGGCTTAAGTCTAAATTAGCAGAATTGAAGTTGTAAGCCCTCTCACCAGGCTGGGGATCCACGGCCTCGGTGCAGATTCATCTCTCTTAGGACACCGCGTGGGATGTGGTTTCCTTTGGCTGGAGTCAAGCAGGCGGCCAGCGTCCCGCCGAGCCCAGGGTGCAGAGTTGGGGGGCTGTACCCACGAGGGGCTTGTTCCTCAGGGAGGCTTGGAGGGCAGGGACACAGCCAGTGGGGAGCACGTCCCAGTGCCCTGTCCCCAGGAAGGCAGCTGTGTAGGACAGAGAGACACCAGCACCTTTGGTGGCAGAGGCGATGGTTTCACCAGGGTTTTGAGCATTGTTTGCTCAGAGTCAATTTTGCCTAAACAGATAAGTTTTGGGATTTTCAGTGGCGTTATCTGCACTACAGGCCACGTATCTTTCATTATTTTCCTGCAATAAGCAGAGGTGTCCTGGTAACACCCTGACCCTGGTGCAGGATGGATAGAGAGGGAACCCAGCCTCTAGGGCTGTGGAAACCCCGGCCAGGATCCTCAGAGCAGGGCTGTGGGTGGGATGGGGGTGCCCTGGGACTGCCCCACTGTGCCTGGGTGGCCCCAGTGGGTGCTGAGCATTTGCCCTGCACCCATGTCTCAGGCATTGGAAGCAAACTATTGAACTGGCAGTGAACTTGGCTGAGGGCTGTTCTGTCTGTGCCCAGTACTTGTGTGAAATCCAACTTTAGTCTCTTGTTTTGTGTTTTTTTGGTTGTTTTTTTTTTTTTTTTTTATTATTTTTTCCCCAGGATAGAAAGATCCACGGACCAGGTCATCAAGCCAGTGAACATGGAGGCGTTGTCTAAATGGATCGGGCACATCCCGGGGGATGTGCTGCAGGACATGGCCCACATCGCGCCGATGCTCGCCAGGCTGGGCTACGACCCCTACGCCAACCCCCCCAACTACGGCCACCCCGACCCCTTAGTTGTCAACAACACACACAGGGTGAGTGGCCCCAGAGGGAGGGCTGATGTGGGGTGGGTTTGGGGGGGTTTGTACCCACAGAGCCCCCCTGGAGCAGAGGCGGTGGCTGAACATCAAGATGAGAGCAGGGGAGAAGACAAACAGTTTCTCTCTCCTTTTTTTTTTTCTTTTTTTTTTTTTTTTCTTTCCTTTCTTATTTTGGGGAGACCGGGAAGGCCAGACACCCGGATGGTTTCAAAACAGATGCGTGTGGTAGATTTGAGCCTTGGCGTGGCTCAAGCTGGCGACGTTCCCTATGATTTTGTGGTGCTGTTCCTTTTTCTTCTGTTGTGGCAGATAGTGACCTGTCCCTCCCCGACCCAGCCCTGCTCTCAGACCCGGGGGTGGTGGGTGGCAGTGACTGGTGTGGGCTGATGGTATCGAGGTGGCAGGGCTGTCGGCACCAGTCCCACCAGTCTGGCCCCAGGAGGAGGCTCAGACTGGGCTGTGTCTGCCTCTTGCTCACCAGCCACTCCCGCTGTCCCGCGGGGAATGCGAGTGGAGGCTCGTCATGCATTTGGGCAAAACTAGAGGATTTTTATTTTTTTAACTTTTTTTTTTTTTTTTTTTTTTAAGAATATTGACTCATAGCCCTGGAGCAGGACTGGAAGGAAGAAGCTGCAGAGCCACAGACGGCGGTTACTAAAGAGAGGGAGTTTCTCATGTGCTTTGGGGTGGACTGGTTTCCTCCCTGGCCTGAGGCTGGGCTCTGCAGCCACCCCAGCTTTGCATGTGCTCCCTGTAATGGTGGCCTTGGATGAGGTGTCCTTGGTCACACTTGGGGGGAGCAGGGTCCCTCTGGTACTATGTGCAGATCATGGCCAGGCAGAGAAGCAGCAGGACTGACCTGGAAGAGCTTCCCTGGAGCTGGTCTGTGCTCTGGTCTGTTCTACCTCCTCCTTGCTCTCTCTGCTTATGAGAGCTGTTTCTAGACACGGTGGTTTAGGTGAACATCTGCCCTGGGCAGGGTCAGGGACTCTTTGGGTCTCTGACGTGGACCTTTCAGTGCTTCTTGGGATGAATTTGGAGAAGTGGTACGATGGTAAAGACCAAAATACTCTCCCTTCCCAGGCTAAAGGGGAGACCAGAGAAGTGCTTGTGTTGGTTCCCTGCTCCAGTGGGACGCTGTTCCCTGCCTTTGCTTACAGTCAAAGAGGAGGAAACCTCCCGCTTTTGCCCCAGTATAGCACCACAATGTAGAACAAAGACCCTTCAGGGTGTTTCAGCTGGTTCAGGTTTGCTGTGAGGTAGGATGCAATTAACGAGGTGAACTTACCAATGTTCATAGAGCCATTACCCCAGAAGGGTCACTCCAATTTTCTCTTTTCCGTAGGTTTTAAAGGGGGATTATAAAACGCCAGCCAATTTGAAAGGTCATCCGCAGGTAAGAGTCTGATGTCCCTTTCAGGTCTTTGCCCTCTTTGGTGAATGCTGGGTCCCTTGCTCCCTCTTATGGGCAATTGCAGGCTGGGCAGCAGGAAATGTCCCTGCTTTCTTGCCTCCATCCATGGGGAGGATGTGCCTGTTCTCCCTGCTGTGCTCCGCTCCCACCCTTCACATGTTCCTTGTGGATTCTGTGCTCCTCAGACCCTGCTCATTCATCTCTGCCACCTCCTTCCCTGGTCTGCGTGTTTGCTTCCGTGCTGTGGGGTTCTGTGTTCCCTCATCAGAAACTTGTGCTCTTCATTCTTTTGCTTGAAGGGGGGATTGGCTGATTTATGGGTTATAGATAAGTCTAGTTCTTGGGTGACTGTGTTGAAAAACCACTATGGGGCTCCTTCCCTAAAGAGCAGTGCTTGAAAACAATCAATAACCATCCCTTCTAATGCAAAGCAGTCCAACGACCATTGCACGTACAGGATTAAAATAGCAAAAAGCAAAAAAAAAAAAAAAAGACAAGACTTCTTGACTCTGCAGAGAGCACTCCCAGCACAGTAGGGAAATGCAATCGATTGGTTTCGATCAAAGGTGCTGGGTTTTACCTGCTCAGCGTGTGGCCTCCTAAAAAAAAGCAGGGGGATTGAGCAGCATTGGGCGAGAGGGTGCAGAGCCCAGTCCCGGCCAGAGGAAGCTGGGCTGCTGCTGGGGTGAGCCAAGTGAGGGGCTGTGGTCTTGGGGTCCCGTCTCCCAGCTGCTGGTTCTCTGCCCTCGTGCTGCTTTCCCCTTTCCTTGCTGCTGGGAACGCAGCCGGGGATGTTTGGAGTTGCAGATGGTGGCTTAAAGCTGACCCCTTCTGTTTCCGGGTTGTTCTAGGTGACTCAGAACACATCATCTTCTCACTAAGAAAATTAATGATTTCCAGGTAAGACTTCATACCTCGTTTTGGGACTCGGGGAAATCTGCCTGCGTCTCTCCAGGGTTGTCATTTCTTGTGCCTGTGGCTTAGCCAGCCTGCTCCAGGCACCCTCATTACGTGAATTATCTCCTTCACAGTTGCTTTAGGCTTCCAGAACAACACAGTTACGTGAGACGATTTGTCAGAAATTCTTTTTTTTTTCCCCTGAGTGCTGGAAACAGGCTGACTTCAGCAAAATCCCAGTCAGGACCCTTGGGAGAGTTTTTAGTGACTCTCCCCACAGGGAGCATTCAAAGGGGATGTGGGAACGTGTAGATGAGACGAGCTGCCCCCCAGCTGTCTTCCAGGGCCTGCTGTGGATCCGTGGAAAGGAAGATAAAGCAGTTAACATCTGGTGTCAGTTTGGAAAAACAAAGCTGCTACCTTGGCTTTCTGCTCCAGATACGACTGCTGGTGTGGGGGGTGTTTTTCTATCTCTCCTTTCAGCAAGCCTCTCCCCTAAAACATAAAATGTCATTTTTCTTACTAAAAACGCCCCAGAAGCATTGAGTGAGAATAGAAGTTGAGTGCCTGTTGTCCTGGAGCTGGGACTTGGGGTTCTTTCTAACCATTTAAAAGCATTTTTTAAAAAGTATGAAAAGCATCTGTGTCTGGATTTCACCCGGGGAAGAGATGTTTCTACCCTTCAGCACATGGTCCTTCCTCACTGGGTGATGTCACACACACGGGCAGCTGAAGGCACGATTTTGCAGTTAAACGTTTCTCTTCACCCTATTTTTACCTCACAATATTTTTGGGGTCAGACCATCAAACCTGGGAAGCCCAGGCAAAAACCCACCACACTCAGATTACTGCCCTCCCTCACCCACAGCTGTCCCTCCCCTTAGGGCTGGGGTGGTCTCACACCAATCTTCTAATGAAATTAATAAAGAGTAATGGGAGGGGGAGAACATCAGCAAACAAGCTGCTGAGCACATTATGGACCCCACAGTGAACGGGGGACCTTCAGCCACAGGGACCTGGTCAGCAAAGGGGTCAGTGACCACCTAAGCATTAAGATGGGCTAATATGGGCAAATAGAGATGTGTATTTGCACATGAGTTGACATAGAGCTTAGTGACATGGTTTAGTGATGGACTTTTATCAGAGCTAGGTTGATGGTTGGACTGGATCATAGAATCATCTAGGTTGGAAGGGACCTTCAAGATTATCTAGTCCAACCATCAGCCTGACAAAAAGAAACAAACATCACTAAACCATGTCCCCCAGCACCACATCAACCCGACTTCTGAACACCTCCAGGGATGGTGCCTCAACTCCTTCCCTGGGCAGCCTGTTACAGGGTTTGACAACCCTTTCAGTGTCAAAATTTTTCCTAATATCCAACCTTGAACCTCCGCTGGCGCAACTTGAGGCTGTTTCCTCTTGTCCCATTGCCTGGGACTTGGGAGAAAAGACCGACGCGCCCCCCGGCTACTCTCTCCTTTCAGGGAGTTGGAGAGAGCAATAAGATGATCTTAAAGGTCCCTTCCAACCCAGACAATTTGATGGTTCATGGAGCACCCGCAGGGCCGGGATCTGGCTCCTGACCCCCTTGTGTTTCTCTCTTCCAGGACGCTGCCCAGCGGCCTTTTGTTGCCCGACAAAGAAGAGTTTTGCAACGGCACCAGTGGAAATCGATTATCCAAGCATATTGCTTGCTAATACTATTGCCAAAATGACTGCTATACGAGGAATGTATTTGCATTTATTTGCAAAAGGCCGAGCCCCTTTGGACAGGCCCGATCTCCCCCCTCCCACGCCTCCCCCCCCCCCCCCCCCCTTTCCCCGCNNTTTGCAAAAGGCCGGGCCCCTTTGGACAGGCCCGATCCCCCCCCCCCCCCGCCCCCCCCCCCCCCCCAGCCTTTTCCCGGCGCTCCTGGTGGAAGCTATCCATGGAAATCCACATTCACGGGGGAGCCGGCACACAGTGGGAAGGGGTTTTGTAGGCCGTGGCCGGAGGACTCGTTAAATTGCGTTTTAAGTGTCTGGTAACGCTGTTCTCTCAGTGACGGGTCAGAAATAGCCCCCCTGACCTTGTAGAGCCTTTGTGGTGCCAGTGACTCCCCCACCTTCTCCCCCCCAGCCCAGCCCTCCCTTCACTGTGACTTACAGAGGCTATTGCAGAGTTAATATATGAGCCCGCCCCTCCCCCGCCTCCTCCCGTTGTTGCACACCATTAAAGTATTGTTTTAATAAAAATAAACCCTCCCTCTCTGCTCCCGCGGGCGGTACAGGCCGCGCCTGGGCCTCCAAACCATAGAGAAGCGGCTGCCAGCGCGGCCGCTCCCGCCAACTCTATGGTTGTGGGCGGGGCTGGAGCGACGCGTCACCGGAAGGAGACTTTACTTCCGGGAGGAAGTGGCGGCGGACCGGGGGTCAGCGGAGTGTGGGCCGGGCCGGGGGTTGTCCCCGCCGTTACCATGTCGATGTCGCACTTGTACGGCACGGACGGGGACGATGGGGTGGAGATGGAGAACTTCGAGGTGTCGGACTGGGACCTGCAGAACGAGTTCAACCCCCACCGGCAGCGCCACCGGCAGACCAAGGAGGAGGCCACCTACGGCGTGTGGGCCGAGCGCGACTCGGATGAGGAGCGGCCCAGCTTCGGTGGCAAGCGGTACGGGCCAGGGACGGGGGAAAAGGGGACTCCCCGGGCCCAGCCGCCCCCCTCTCGCCCACGGCCGGGCCTCTGGCGGCCCCCCGGTTGTGGGTCTGCGGAGCGGCGGGGGCAGGGCTTGGGCTGCTGCCCCCCTTTGTGTGCTTTTCAGGCCTTAACGCGCTCCTGAACAGCCCAGTTCGGGACAGGGGCTGCCCCCAGGGCGGCCGTGGGGTGTACAGAGCTGCTTGCGGATACTTAGGGCCACGAAGATGCAGGGAGGGCTGAAGCCCCTTTGCTGTGAGGACAGGCTGAGAGAGTTGGGGGGGGGTTCAGCCTGGAGAAGAGAAGGCTCCGGAGAGACCTTAGAGCCCCTCCCAGTCCCTAAAGGGGCCACAGAAAAGGTGGGGAGGAACTATTGATCATGGAGGGGAGCCCTAGGATGAGGGGTAACGGTTTTTAACTGAAAAAGGAGAGGTTTAGATTAGATATTCATAAGAAATTTTTTGCTTTGAGGGTGGTGAGAGCCTGGCCCAGGTTGCCCAG
>BJBW01011796.1:17348-34804 GCA_004320125.1 Scolopax mira
GGTGGGAGGTGTCCCTGCCCAGGGCAGGAGGTTGGAACTTGGAACTAGATGATCTGTAAGGTTTCTTCCAACCCAAACAATTCTGTGATTCAGTGTCTGTGTAAGTGTGTCCCAGCTGCATAGGTGACAAGAAGAGTCGTTTCCTGGTAAAAAAAACCACACAAAACTGCTTGTTAGTTTTTAATATTTCATTTTAAGGGGTGTGTGTGTCTAAAGCACAGGAGTCCCTGTGCTTGTGTAGGAATGCCCACTGGTCCCCTGCAACAGAATTCGCTCACGGGTCTCGCTTTGCTGTAGCTCCAGGGATTACTCAGCCCCTGTGAACTTCATCAGCGCCGGGCTGAAAAAGTCAGCGGCCGAGGATATGTCAGAAGAAGACTCTGATGAAGATGAAAAACCTGTGAAGCAGGAAGAAATCCAAAAAGAGTTCGTGCCAAAGAAGTTAAAAACAGTGAGTTATCTAGGTTTTCAATTGTGCATAATGTATTTATGAAAAGTAGCACACTAAAGGAAGGGGAGAAATAATTGAAAGCAGAGAACCCCATATGAGAGCAGGCCATTAAGGGAGATGTTTTCTTTGTCTTTTGAAGCCATTGTGATGTATCGTTTTGTGTCCTTGGGAACATCTTAGGCCCTTTTATCTCCTTTCTTTTCCTTTGGGTTAGCTGAGGTTAAAATAAAAGAATGCCTGTGGTTTACTGCCATTCAAAGACTTTTTTCATTTAATTTTTAATCTCACAGAACGGTGTGACAAGTCTAAGTATGGTATAGATTAGAAATCAGACTCTTTTATTTTGGTTACCAAATGCAGAAAGAATTGGAAATCATTTTTCAGCTAAAGTCAGTGGTAGAGCCCAATAACAATTAAACAGAGCTCAATTAGTAGGATGCCCTAATATTGTGTGGGGTTGTTTTTTTTTTGTTTATTTGTTTTAACAGGGTGGTAATTTCAAGCCTAGTCAGAAAGGCTTTGTAGGAGGGACAAAATCTTTTGTGGATTTTGGCAGCTGGGAGAGACACACAAAGGGAATTGGGCAGAAGCTTCTCCAGAAGATGGGTTATGTCCCTGGAAGAGGTCTCGGGAAGAATGCTCAAGGTACTGTGATTGTGTGTTTGTCATTTATGGTTAACTAGTAGTTTGGAGAAGAGACTGGGTTCTTTACAGAACTGCTGTCTCTAGGTGGTTTATAACTTCATTCTTGTTTTCTTGCTTCTCTTGCAAGTTATCTTGTCCTTGTGATAAGATCCGTTTGTGTTTAAATTAAAAAAAAAACGCAACAATTTTATGCTCTTATTTTGTGAGAGAAAAAAATAAAAAAGGTAGATATATTCTACAGGTAGTCAGCTCACAGAAAATGAGATGTTATTTTACGTGATAGAATAAAAAAGCAGTGAAATGCAGATGTGAATTATTGGGGATTTTTTGGGGTGCTGGAACGAAGTGATTTTTATAGAGGCAGAATACCAGGCTGGATGTTTGGGCTGATTTGATAACTTAGGGTATTGTAGGAAAAGCATTTGCTTTTCTCTCAGCAAACTGCTCCTTCTGATCTATCTACCCTCCTTCTAGGTATTATCAACCCAATTGAGGCCAAACAAAGAAAAGGCAAAGGAGCTGTGGGGGCATATGGCTCTGAAAGAACCACCCAGTCTTTGCAAGACTTCCCTGTTGTGGACTCCGAGGAAGAAGCTGAGGAGGTATTTTTATGATTTCTGGTATATTTATTTCCCTATTGGTTTGTATGTAAAAAATTCAGTTCTAATTTTAGGATTATGAATAAGACTGTTGGCTAAGCTGATTTGTCACTGAGCTCTACCACTTCCCCAATTATTTTGCTATACAGTATTCTTCCTTTTCCTGTAGAAAATGGAGGCAAATTTGGGGGTGTGATAAAGAGCAACAACCACAATTCTTCTTTGGTTTTGTTTAGGAATTTCAAAAAGAGCTCAGTCAGTGGCGGAAGGATCCTAATGGAGGCAAGAAAAAGCCCAAATACAGCTATAAGACAGTAGAAGAACTGAAAGCCAAGGGTAGGATCAGCAAGCAGCTTGCAGCCCCTCAGAAGGAGCTGTCTCAAGTCAAGGTAAGGCTGATAACACTAGAGGTTGCTTCTCTGGGAAACAGTTTGATCAGTTTGGTGCTGGGAGTGCTTTTTAGCCATCAGTAACCTTATTAGAAGCCAGTTCAAGAACTGACCATCTGCAGCCTTAGGAGAAGGCCTCAGATTCATCACTGAGTCGTGTAATAGACCATCGTGTCTCCTGGATCATTGGATTTCTTTCTAAGCAAGTTCTTTGGTCTCCAAAAAAAAAAAAAAAAATTTAAATGCATTTTGATTTTTTTAATGCACGTTATGTTCAATTGTTTCACATTTGTCATAGATAAAACGCTCATCCGCTTCAGAAAGCACAATTGTCCTTGTTGGGACTGTGCAAAACACATAGTTTGAACCATCTTCTACCTAAAAGGGGAACAGTAAGGGATTTTTTGGTATGCACTTAATAAAATTATTCATTGAACATTAACACGTCTTTTTAAAAAAGTGTAAAAGTATTTAAGATCTACGTGCCATAATGAATAGCACACTGCTTGCTTCATCACTGCTTGCAGAATTATTCAGTGAAATGGTAAAACTGAGCTCAGAGGAGGTGACTCTTCCAGCTCTGATTCCAAATTGTTTCTTATTCATTCTAACTCTTGGCGTCTGGAGTGAGTGGGCCTTTTTGGAGGCAATCCCTGCTTGCCTCATTGAGAATGCCAGTGTGTATTACTAGCCTGCTGGAGTAATCCCAGTGCTTGGAAATCCTCAGTTTTCAATTTGAAGTAAGGGATTTTTCTCCTCTTTTAAACATGAGATACAGTCGTTTTGAGACACGCTTGTTCTCCTTTGTTGGAAGGTTATAGACATGACGGGCCGGGAACAAAAAGTTTATTACAGCTACAGTCAAATTAGCCACAAGCACAATATCCCGGATGACAGCCCTCAGCAGCCACTGGGCAAAGACTCCAAGCCCCAGGGATTTGCCTTGCCCGAGCTGGAGCACAACTTACAGCTTCTCATCGACATCACGGAGCAGGAGATCATCCAGAATGACCGGCAGCTGCAGTACGAGAGGGACATGGTCGTCAACCTGACCCATGAGATACAGAAGATGTCTGAAGTCCTCTCCCACGAGGAGACGGCAATTCGCAATCTCAGCAAAGTGCTGGAGATGGTGGAAGAGTGTGAGAGACGGATGCAGCCCAGTTGTGAAAATCCCTTAACCCTGGATGAGTGTGCAAAGATATTTGAGACGCTTCAAGACAAGTACTACGAAGAGTACAGGATGTCTGACAGGGTGGATCTGGCAGTAGCAATAGTCTATCCTCTCATGAAAGATTATTTCAAGAACTGGGATCCCCTCAAGGTGTGTTTCAGTTGGATTTATATGCAGTTTTTACTTGGTGGCTTCAGTAGTCTTTATTATCTTGTCTCCTTCCTCACTCCTTGGCCCAAATTCCTGATCAGTCTGGAGAGAAAGGAAAAAAAAACAAACCAAAACCCCACTCTGCACCTACTCTCAGAATTTGCTACTACTGAAAGCTATTAGCAAAGCAGCTAATAATTTAGGAGCTTGTAAGGTTAAAATCAATCCCTTTTGTGAGGGTTGGGAAGAAAAAAATGCCTGTAGTTATTTTTAGCAAAAGCAGGAGAGATCTGTATTTTAGGTAGTCAGATATGCCATGTCTGTCTTAATGCCATTTCGGGTGGTAGGTCAGAGTCTGAATTATCTCAGTACACCTGAAAAAGTTCAGACTGTCTTTTTCCCCCCTCTGGATGTACGTTAAATCCCTGAAGTGGGATTTTCTTCTTGTAGGACTTTACTAACTGCAGCTGCAAGCTGCTGGCTTGCCTTTTGAGTGGGTGAGAAAGCTTTCTGTAGCCGAGCACACCTCTTTGTAGGCCCCAGCTGAAACGAATGAAAAAAGGCTGCTCATGCCATATCTTTTCCAGGACTGTTCATATGGCACAGAGATCATAGCCAAGTGGAAGAACCTTTTGGAAAACGACCAGCTGTTATCACACAGTGGGCAGGACCTGACAACAGATGCTTTTCACAGGTAAAGAGCCAACGAGTTGTACTTTGCGCGGCATCTTCAAGCGCTGCTTCCTCGGGAATAGAAAGGAACACGTTTTCCAGATGATTCTCTTGATGTGTCTGTTAAAATCCAGCTGTCAACTCTATAAAAAGAAAGAGCTTTTAAGTAAGAGTTACCATGTGGTTTATTTAGGCCTGGGGTTAGAGCTTTAAGCTTAACTTTGATTTATTTATGTTATTTTTTTTTTCCAGACTGATGTGGGAAATCTGGATGCCATATGTCAGAAACATAGTGGCGCAGTGGCAGCCAAGGAACTGTGGGTCGATGGTGGATTTCTTGGATAGCTGGGTAAATGTTGTTCCTGTCTGGATACTGGATAACATCCTGGATCAGCTCATCTTCCCCAAGCTACAGAAGGAGGTAAGATGAGGGCTGTGTTAGAATAAAGCCGTGCTCTGGACCAGGATTTTAATTTCAGTCAAGTAGAACTTCTAAAATACTGGTTTTTTGCCTCTGATGATGGAATTTGGAGTTAAGTGGTTGCATTAGGAGGTGATTGTCCTCCTGTACCTCCTGTAAGGAGGTGATCATCGCACTGGTGAGACCCTGCCTCAAGTGCTGGGTCGTTTTGGGCCCCTCACCACAAATAAAGACCTAGAGGTGCTGGAGCAGGTCCATAGAAGGGCAATGGAACTGGTGAGGGATCTGGAGAATAAGTCTTATGAGGAGAGGCTGAGGCAGCTGGGGGTCTTCAGCCTGGAGAAAAGGAGGCTGAGGGGAGACCTCCCTCTCTCCAACTCCCTGAAAGGAGGGGGTAGCCAGGGGGGGTCAGTCTCTTCTCCCAGGTCACGGGCGATAGGACAAGAGGAAATGGCCTCAAGTTGCACCAGGAGAGGTTCAGATTGGAGACTAAGAAAACATTTTACACTGAAAGGGTTACTAAGCCTTGGAACGGGCTGCCCAGGGAAGTGGTGGAGTCACCATCCCTGGAGGCATTGAAATTTGGGTTGACCTTAGAGACATGGTTTAGTGACGAGTTTTGTCAGTGTTGGGTTGATGGTTGGATTAGATGATCCTAAAGATCCCTTCCAACCCGGACAGTTCTAGGATTCCGGCTCTTTTTTTTGCATCTAGCAAGACTTACTGGACTTATTTTAATCTTGTTCTGTTTTACCTCAAGGTGGAAAGCTGGAATCCTTTGACAGACACAGTCCCCATCCATTCGTGGATCCATCCCTGGCTGCCCCTGATGCAGGCGCGATTGGAGCCGCTCTATTCTCCCATCCGAAACAAGCTGGCGAATGCACTGCAGAAGTGGCATCCCAGTGACTCCTCTGCCAAACTTATCCTCCAGCCCTGGAAAGATGTCTTCACCCCTGGGTCATGGGAGGCTTTCATGGTCAAAAACATCGTGCCTAAATTAGGTGAGAGAGTGCTGAAATTCTGGAATCTTCCCCCTTACGCCTAGAAAAGATAACGTAAATATTATTCGTAAGTTTAGACCAAGGTTTTTATCTTCTTTTCTGCTATTAGTACCATGCATTTTTTCCATATGTTCTGGAAAATACAGGGAAGTGCTCTGATTATTCTCAATGTTTTCTATCTTATTTTTTTTTTAATCACTTGATTCTTTTGTTCTTGAGCTGACAGGAATATCTGATCGCTGTCAGATAACACCAAGCTGTAAAATGTCTCTCTCTTACTCCTGTGTTCTTTGGTCTGTGCTAATAGGATTTTGTAATTCTCCATTCAGCCGTGCAAACTGGCTAAAAGTAGTCTTAAAAAAAGACTTTTTTTTTTAAGTTTCTTAGTTTTAGCAGCAAATTGTAGTCACTGGAAATTGAAGAGCATTGTTTTGGTGGCAGGGATCAGCCAAAAAGTTTAAAGATCCTGAATGTCCCTTATGCAGTGTGATTTGCAATGCAAGTGCTCCTCAAATCATGTGTTTTGCCAGTGAAATAGGTCAGGGCACTGATAAAATTGTGAGTCAAGTTCTTTTTTGACTCTTCTCCCCCTTTTTCCAGGGATGTGTTTGAACGAACTCATCATAAACCCTCACCAGCAACACATGGATGCCTTCTACTGGGTGATTGACTGGGAAGGGATGATTTCTGTCTCCAGTCTTGTTGGGCTGCTGGAGAAACACTTCTTCCCAAAATGGCTGCAGGTGAGAAACCACCAAGGCGGAGTAAAGAGGCTCGATTCACTGGGAAGTGTTTCAGTGACTCTTACCTAGAAGTTGCTGCCCCAGTGCTGAAATGGTTTAACTACTGTTTAATTTCCACTCGTAGCTCCATACACCTCAGAACAGACTATTTCTTAAAACTGTCACAGTCCTTTCTTTTACTGAAAGCTCCATAATAATCTAAGTGATAATAAGGATTCTCCTCCATAAATTTAATCTGTCCTGCTGCATTCTGTTGTTTTGCAGGTGCTGTGCTCTTGGCTTAGTAACAGCCCCAATTACGAAGAAATTACAAAGTGGTACTTGGGGTGGAAATCCATGTTCTCGGACCAAGTGTTAGCACATCCATCCATCAAAGACAAATTTAATGAAGCTCTCGATATCATGAACCGGGCTGTCTCTTCCAGTGTTGGTAGGTGGCTTAGGGTGATGGCAGTAAAGCAGTGCTTGGTTTTTGGGAGCCTGTATTTAGGCTATGGCCTATTTAGGTATAGCCCTGCTAATCAGTGTTGTAGCATCTCGCACAGGCAGTGAAATTCAAAGTGTGCTTCACCTTGCTGTGTCCATAAATAACACCTGTAAGATCCTCATTAATTTCTGTGCTCCACTGAAGCAGAAAGAGATTTTTGGTGACTGCCTGTGCCATTAAGCAACTTTGTCCTTGCCTGATGAGTGTATTTTCTGTCAGTCCGTGAGTGCTGTGGCTTAACCCCAGGTGGCAGCAAGGACCACGCAGTCACTCACTCAGTTCTCCCCCCATCTTGCCCCTCAAAGTGCAGGGAGAAAAGGAGGGGAAAAGAAACAGAGAGGATACCTACCAGAATATGCCCTTGTGGCCAAGAAAGCCGGTGGCATCCTGGGGTGCATCAGGAGGAGTGTGACCAGCAGGTCAAGGGAGGTCATCCTGCCCCTCTGCTCTGCCCTGGGGAGGCCCCATCTGGAGCACTGGGTCCAGTTCTGGGCTCCCCAGTTCAGGAAGGACAGGGAACTGCTGGAGAGGGGACAGCAAAGATGATGAAGGGCCTGGAGCATCTCTCTTATGAGGAAAGACTAAGGGACTTGGGGCTTTTTAGTCTGGAGAAGAGAAGGTTGAGGGGGGATCTGATCAACATCTAGAAATACTTAAAGGGTGGGTATCAGGAGGATGGGGCCAGTCTTTTTTCGATGGTGCCCAGGGATGGGACAAGAGGAAATCGGCACAAACTTGAACCCAAGAAGTTGCACCTAAATATGAGGAGGAACTTCTGTACTTTGAGGGTGGCAGAGCCCTGGAAGAGACTGCCCAGAAAGGTGGTGGAGTCTCCTCTGGAGATATTCCAAACCCCCCTGTGCAACCTGCTCTGGGTGGACCTGCTCTGGACTGTAGGATCTCCAGAGGTCCCTTCCAACCCCTAGCAGTGCCCCATCCTCCTCTCTGTGCATGCACAGGTACAACATGGGAACGTACCAATTCCTGCTGCAGTTCTGCAGTTCTCTTAGCTGACGCTGCATTAGCAATAACAGTATAAAGCCTAATGGAGTAGAACGTGTAAAGGATTCAGAGAAATTGATTGTTTGCATCCTAGACTGCAGTTTACCCGTAGCCCTTGTGCTCGGAATGCGTTGGCACTTTGTGTTTATGGGTTTTTCTCCCCAAACAGGAGGGTACATGCAGCCGGGCGCTCGGGAGAACATCGCTTACCTTACCCACACCGAGCGGAGGAAAGACTTCCAGTACGAAGCCATGCAGGAGCGGCGGGAGGCCGAGAACATGGCCCAGCGTGGCATCGGGGTGGCCGCCAGCTCCGTGCCCATGAACTTTAAGGACCTGATTCAGACCAAAGCAGAGGAGCACAACATCGTGTTCATGCCGGTGATCGGGAAGCGCCACGAAGGGAAGCAGTTATATACGTTCGGAAGGATTGTCATTTACATCGACCGAGGCGTCGTCTTCGTACAAGGAGAAAAGACTTGGGTGCCAACCTCGCTCCAGAGCCTCATTGACATGGCAAAGTGAAACCCTGCCTCAGACTGGGAAGACCATCTTGCTGCCATTTTTAGTGTAACTTAGAATAAAGCAGTTACAGATTTGTAAATAGGAGTGAAACTCTAGCTGTACGCCAGGATTTTGGGTTTTTTTTCTTAGAAGAGCAGTTCAGGCAGTGTCAAGAGGTGAAACTACAGCTGGAAAGTCAGTGCTAAGGGAGGAACAAGCAGTCGTGATGCTTGTTGTTAGTGCCAGCTGTGACAGAGGTTTCTCAGCAGGTTAGAAGGGACCACGGGAGGTGATTCTCTGTCCCAAGAGATGAGTGAGGGCTTGTCTGGCTGAGTCCTGAAGGTCTCCGGTGCCAGAGGGATGTCACAGCTTCTCCTTGTCTCCTGCAAGCAAGGGTTACTGTCCTGACAACATCTCTGCTCACAGCCAGGACTTGTCCCACCACTCTTCAGCCTGGTGCTGGCCTGTGGGCCATCAGCTACTCCCTGTGCCCTCTGCCCTGTCAGAGCTGGAAGGGGGGAAATTTGTTCCAGCAAATTCACAGAAAGTGTGTTGTGTGACCTCAGCAGTTCAGGGCAGAGCTGAGGGAAGGGAGACTGAGGCTTTTTTTTACCCCTACATGGAGATGACCTGATTTTTCACAGCAGAACAGCTAAAGAGCTGACTTCAGTAGCAGCGAGCAGCTGAAGTGAGAAAGCTTTTTTAAGCCTGCAGTTGGAACCGGCCACCGCTACCTTCATCTACAAACCCCTCTCTTTTTCCTCCTCCCTGGTGCTTCAAAATATGCACAAGACTCCCAATTCATGAAGGGGAAGGGGATCAGAAGAGCAATGGCACAGCATGGCTGGTTAAAAAGGCAGGTTTCAGTTAAATTTGTTCGCTGTAGTTAAATGAGTGTAAGTCCAAGCACAGTTTTACCTTTTATTAAATAATTAAGATACAAAAATGTCCCATAGTGCTCAGTGGGTGGGTGCTGCCACTTTTGGCAGAGCATGATGACACTGTTTCGCTGAGCAGAAGCTGTGGGTGGAAGAGGGGTCAGGACTCAGCAGCAGCAGGGCCGTGCTGCTCAGCCCCATCTCCCTTCCTGATGATCTCACATTCCTGGTAGGTGGGCTCCTCCACGCAGCCCCAGACCTCAGGGGAGAGTTCCTTCAGTTTTTGCAGGGGAAACCAGTGGATGGAAGTGTCGTTAAAGGTGTCAAGGTACTGAGGGTGGGCTGGGAGTGCCACTTCCTCTGTCCCTTTCAAGACCTAAAGAACGTTTGGGGGGGAAAAAGTTAAGTGTGATGCAGAAGAACCTTCCCATGAAGTTCAGGCAAGAGCTGGTGAAGATGAGGACGGTGTTATGTGAACCTCAACCCCCACATACACTGTGTTCTGCAGATAATGCAGAATGAGAAGGGGGCAAGAGGAAATGGGCACAACCTTGAACATAAGAAGTTGAACCTTGAACACAAGGAGGAACTTCTTTACATTGAGGGTGGCAGAGCCCTGGAAGAGGCTGCCCAGAGAAGTGGTGGGGTCTCCTTCTCTGGAGACATTCAAACCCCACCTGGACACGTTCCTGTGGGACCTGCTCTGGGTGGACTAGATGATCTCCAGAGGTCCCTTCCAACCCCGTATCATTCTATGACCCTAAAGTGCTTCATTTTCATATCGTAGCAGCTGGGAAAAAAAGTTTTAGAAGTACCCCCCCTCTTCTTTCCAACTGTATTAATTTCCTTTGTCAACAGAGACACAATAATGTTAAAAAAATAGCGGTTGGTACCTTGGCTATGTAAGAATAATCTCTCTCCAATATTCTTGACAATAACCTGGGATGACACAAGGAAAGCAGCGTTACTGTAGGATGGTGTGAAAGGAAGCAGCCCCTTCCCGAGGGGGGGGTGGCACAGATGGCTGGTGACTACAACTGTGACAGCAAGTTGACAACAAGCAAAACATGGGAATCACTGTCAGCAGGAGTAAAGGAAACAAGGAGAGGCTGAGGCTGTTGGAGGCACCAGAACCTTTCCTCGGGGGGGTGGGGTGTGGGGGAGCTGCACCCACCTTTCCTCGATCCCTTTAAAGCTGTTCCCGACGATGACCATTTTGGAGAGTGCCCCCGGGGACCAGTTCCTCCACAGGAGGTTGTTGTACAGGGCTTTCCCGCAGTGCACCATGTAAAACAGCGTGGCCGATCCCTCAATCCCGTGTTTCCCCTCCTGCGGGGAAAACAATCCCTTCCCGTTACCGACCGGAGACCGGATGGTGCCTCCCCCCTCAGTTCCCCGGGGCGGTCTGACCCCCGGAGCCCCTTCAGCAGCTGGGATGGGGGTGTGTGTGTGTGTCTACCCCCACAGTCCCCGCTCACCTCGTTGTCCGGGAGCAGCCGCAGCCCCAGCTCCGCCAGCGCCGCCGCCTCCTGGGCGGAGAACGCGGGGTCGAACACGGAGCATCGCCCGGGCGGCACCTACGGGGAGAGGGGCGGCAGTAGGGCGGGGACCGGGGCCTTCCCGGTTTCCCCCCCCACACTCCGGTTCCCCTCTGTCCTCACCCCCAACTCCTCCAGCAGCAGCAGGAGGAAAGCCAACTGGTGCCGGGCGGCGGGGCAGCAGCTGAACCGCCCCAGCCCGTAGCAGACGCAGCGGACGGGCGGCTCGGCGGTGCCGCCCAGCGGGGCCCGCACAGCTCCTGCGGGCACGGAGAGAGGCGTCAGACCCGGCGGGGGAAGGGGAGCAACCCGTTCTCCCTCCCGGTGTGTGTATGTGTGTGTCTGTGTGTCCCGCCTCCGCCGCACGCACCGGCGCTCGCCGCCCAGAAACCGGAGCTCAGCAGATCGTTCCTGCGGGGAGAGCGCAGCGTCAGCGGGGACCGGGGAGGAGGGAGAGCGGGGGGACACACGGGCCGGGCACTCACCGCGCTTCCCGCAACCTCCGCAGCACCGCACCGCCCTCCTCCGCTTCCTCCCGGCCCCGTCGCCGCCTCCTTCGCCCGCCCGCCGGGTGCCACCCGCCCTCCGCCGCCATCTGCGCCGGGCGGTCACGTGGCGCGGTCACGGGACCGGCGGGCCGCCGCCTACCCGGAAGTGGCGGTGAGAGACGGGAGTCCCTCAGCCGCGGGGGCGGCGGGGTCCCGCCGGAGGGACGGAGTAACCGGTAGCCCGGTGCCTATGGCTCCCCCCGTCGCGCCGGAGCCCGGCTCGGCGCCATGGTGAGGTCCTTCTCCCCCCCTCCCCCTTGCCGGTGGCCTCGGGGCTCTCCCGCCCCGAACCCCCCCGCCTCGTCGCCGAGTCGTCGGTGTGGAGGAGAGACCGGGATCGCTCCTGCTCGGAGCTACGAGTGGGAAAAATTGTTATTAATTGTGTATATTCTTGAGATGGTGAGGGGAATAATGTCACGGCGGAGGCCGTCCTCGGGAGGAAACCTCCCTCCGGACCCCCCCGGGGCCTGTCGTCAATTAAAAGCCGTGAATTAAAAGCAGCAGGTTATGGGATCCCTTGGGACTGTGCATGGTTAATGCTTAATGCTAATTGTTCCGTGCGGATGGGGTGTATGTGGGTAAGTGGACAGGACAGTATCTCACAAGCCCAGATCTTCCTCATATCTTCGCTGTAGAGTCTGTCTTAAACCCAGAAAAAGTGGTCAAATTTAATACTGTCAGACACTTTTAGTGCTGCTTTCGTGTCTCAGCTGGGTGTGATTGTGTAAAAACCACATCCCTCTTCATCTGTAACGGTCTTTTCGTTGCTCTGCCTGAAATAATAGGAATCATAAAATCATACGCGTAACAGTTTCCAAATATACAATTTTTTTCTGCAATGTTTTGCCTTTTTAGGTGGAATTACTTTTTTCTTTATGATGGTTCGAAGGTGAAGGAAGAAGGAGACCCTACAAGTGCCGGAATTTGTTATTTCTACCCATCTCAGGTAATGCCTGCTTTTGTTTTGGTGCCTGTGTTGTGGCTCAGTGCTGATAATTCTAATTGAGGAGCGGTCAGGTTTCCAGGCAGAGCTTTGGATTCCTCCTAATTCACTATTCACGGAGGTTTTAAGAAAATTCACGTGACTAAAACCAGGTAGAGTGAGGGGCTGCTCCATCGGGCTTCTGAGGCTGGGCACGGGGGTGCTGGATCTGCCCCCTCGCTGTAGGGTCATCCAGCAGAGCCCGGATCTCTTCTGGTGATAAGAATAAATACCCAGGAGGTAAAAAAGTGCCCCTAAATAAGTTCTAGGCCTTTGTGCTGCCTGAAAAAAACCCAACAGTCTGATTATTTTTTTTTCCCCAGAAGTTTGGCTCTGCTACTGCATTTTATTTATAATTGAATTGAACTTATAATTTTTATTTATACCTGAATACAGCGGTGATGTATTTCCCCCCCCCTCCCCAAGTCCTTTTAAAAGGAAAAAAAAATGAATAAAAGGTCTTTCTTCCTCGACAGACTCTCGCTGACCAGCAGGAGCTGCTGTGTGGACAGATTGCTGGTGTGGTGCGCTGCCTGACGGAGATTTCTGGAGCTCCCCCAAGTCTCATTCGCCTGAGGAAGCTCAAGTTTGCCCTTGTAGTGGACAGAGACTATCTGTGGGTGAGTTCAAGAGATCTGGAGTCAGTCACGGGGCGAAAACAGCGAGAGCCTGAACTGCTGTCACAAAGAGGGCTTTTTTATTTCTTTTTTTTTTTTTTTCTAGGGCTGGGCTGCACACAGCTAGACGTGGGGAGAGCTAGGGTGGGAACTTGCAATGCACAGCTTTTCATTGCAAGGTAACCTTAAATTTTTGTTTACCGTAGGCTGTTAGGTGAAAAGCTTCACCTACCTCCTCTGTGTGTCCAACCCCAGTGGGTTTTCTTAAGGGCAGTGGCTTTCTTAAGCCTGGCAGCAGCTAGAAGAAGTTGAGCTCTGCATCGTTGTGTGTATCCGGGGGTTACTGGACTGGAAACCAGGTTTCCTGTGCTGCAGTTTATAATAAGGACTCAGCCTCCCTCTTTGAAAGTCTGATTGTTCTTTCCTTCTAACCCCCAGTATTCCCTCCTGCAGAGCTTTGTCAGCATCCACAGACATTTGGTATATAAAGCGCAGCGTGTGGCAGAGTCAGGACAAAACCATCCCAAACCACCCCTTGGAAACTGGGCTGAGACCAGTCAGGCCTGTTTAATTGGCAGAGCTGTTCAGGTTCACTCTTCTGTTCTCTTGGCAACTCAAAACCTCAATGAACCGTCTTCATCTCTGCAAATAACAAGTTAATATGAATATTTCTAGCTGTTTAGTTTCAGGAGAACATTTGTAGCTATTAGAGCATTGAGCTGGGTCATCTGATGTAGGAGGGGAGTGTGTCTAAAATGCTGGAATCATTTATTTATCCTGTCAGTGCCAGGGCTCTCCTGTGGGTATTTTTGAATTTCCTTTTCATCTGACTTGTGAATCCGGGGGATGTTTGCCTGCCATAGAGCCTTTGATACTCATTTTGAAAGCAATAAGAGTTGTTCTCATCTGCTGTGCCTGGATTTTGTCAGTAAACATTCTTCCTTCGTGGCTTTCTGTGTGTTAAAGGTTCTGGGCTGTGCTGTTGAGCTCCCTGATGTCAGCTGTAGGCGGTTTCTGGAGCAGCTCATCAGCCTTTTCACCTTCTACAACGGACCTGTGCACCGTGCCTACATGGTAATTAAAGATCAGCGACCATGATGTTTCTGTCTGGGAGATTTTAAACACTTCCCATCCCATCCTGCTGTTGCACCGAGGTGGTATGAGTGAGTGTCTGCTGAAAATTTCCCCTTGGTGTCATAGAATCATAGAATGGTTTGGGTTGGAAGGGACCTTAAAGATCATGGAGTTCCCACCCCTGCCCTGGGCAGGGACACCTCCCACCACACCAGGTTGCTCCAAGCCCCATCCAGCCTGGCCTTGAACCCCTCCAGGGATGGGGCAGCCACAGCTTCTCTGGGCAACCTGGGCCAGGCTCTCACCACCCTCACAGCAAAGCATTTCTTTCTGGTATCTCATCTAAATCTCTCCTCTTTCAGTTTAAAACTGTTACCCCTCTTTCTGTTGCTCCACTCAATAAAAGAGTCCTTCCTCAGCTCTCCTGCAGCCCCCTTCAGGTATTGGAAGGTTGTTATAAGGTCTCCCCAGAACCTTCTCTTCTCCAGGCTGAATGCCCCCAACTCTCAGCCTCTCCTCGTAGGAGAGGTGCTCCAGCCCTTGGATCGTTTTCAGGGCCCTCTGCCTCATCTTCCTCCTTATCCTCATGAGATTTGTCACGGTGTGAGCCGCCACAGGCAGGACACGGGATCAACCACAAAACCACGGATGAAATGCAAAGAGGGAATTTAATCTCACTAATGGGGGCATCTTTGAAGGCAGGCACCATGGAGCTCGGTCCTCGTGATGGAGAGTTCCCCAACCTGCTGTTCTTGTGTATCAGGAGTTCACCACTGGGCTTTGATCTTTCCTGCAGCAGAGCAGGAATCTCAAGCATGTTCAAAGAGGTGCCTCTGAGTCTATCACAGGCCTGTATTTTCTAAATGGAGATGTTCTACTCATCAAGCACCCAACACGAAACAGCAATTAGTGTGATGTATGTGGGTTTTTGATACCTCGGCTGCAGGTCACTTGAGCGTGTTTACAATCCTCCTTGTCAAATTTCTGTTATTTTCCTACAGTCTCTTGTAGGTGCTGTCCCAAATTGATTTCATCTGACCATCCTGATTGTGTTAAAGCCTGTGCAGTGACAGCAGTGTGGATTTTTGTTACCCATAGGCATTTTCCTGGGAGGAACTGAGCAGGCAGTGGGACAGATACATTAAACACATCCAAAAAAACACCAACGACCTCCACAAGATTTTCAATTCTCTCTGGAATCTGGACAAAACCAAGGTACAAGGCTGTCCTCTGCAGTGTCCGGCCCTAGACTGGCCTTAGTACCTGGGGCTTAGTGTTTATTTGCTGCTTTGAGCATTTCCTGGGATTCTCTGCTTCAAATTCTTGTGGTTCTCCCCCTGTCTAGGTGGACCCTCTGCTTTTACTGAAAGCAGCTCTCATCTTGCAGACTTGCCAGCGCTCTCCCCACATCTTGGCGGGCTGCATTCTCTACAAAGGCTTGTAAGTAACCAGGCATTAACCAAAGGGTTAAATATGCCCCTTCCCGGGGCTGTGATCCCAGGGAGCAGAGCAAGATGGCTCTCTGGACACACTTTGTTAGCCCAAAGTAAATTTTTTTTTGAGTTTAGAGTGGAACTAAGCCAAAGAAAAGAAGAAAATGAGAGTCCTGATGGTCACTCAGCTTGTGTTTCTCCTGTGTGGCAACGTGTCAGCTCCAGCCCATGGCTGAGCTGGCCCTTCAACCCTTGCAGAGGGTCTGGCAGGACGGGGGGAGACCAGGGGAACCTTAGAGACTCCCCCATGTGTGACCCGGGACCCTGCAGCACTGTCACTTTGGCTGAGAGTAAAAGTCCAGTGCAATAACCACGGCTGGCTCTGCCTGTCCTGATGCTCTGAGTGATGGGAGGCTGTGACCCAGCTTCAGGAGGTGACACTCTGCTCATGGCTGACTTTCCTGTGTCCTTTCAGGATTGTGAGCACCCAGCTGCCACCTCCTCTCACTGCCAAAGTTCTCCTCCAAGGTGATGAGTCTCCAGGCCAGGTATGTTGCTAAACACCTTCCCTGCATGCGGATACCCCACCTTTAAGGATGTGCTGAGGGAGCTCTTGTCACATGAATCTCACATGTGACATTACTGGGAAGGATAAATATCACTGCTGATGCTGAAAGCTTTTATTAGTTATGGTTGAGTGAGCTTTGAAGACTTATGGACTAAACTTGCTTTTTTTTTTTCAATCTTTACGTTATTGAATTCATGAGTTCTTATGTATGTGATGTTTCAATTAGCTTTTTACCCAAATTATATATTCAGTGCTAAATATACACACAGTGAATGAAAGTGACAAACAGGTCAATTTTTGTTTGCATTAAAGCTTGTCAAAGGTAATTATTTATGTGGTTCAAGATATTGAGAAGGCCTCTGCTCTTCCTGTGGCTGAGGGAACCAAGCTTTTGTGCCCTTAACAGGCAATAATGACAAATTGGGGTGTTTGTCCTGGTGTGTTTTGGTTCTTGGGAAGTCCCCTTGACTTTGAGAGCTGCCTAAGGAACAAACCACTGCCTGGCATGGTAAACCAGTCCCAGCCCTGGCTGAAAGGGCTGCTCTGGGGTCTGCTGGAGGCAGAGGAGGCTGGAGAAGGTGTCCTGGTGGCACTGATGGCAAGTGTCAAGTTACTCCCCAAAGATGATTCTTGGCTTTTCTTTCAGAGGGAGCCTGGAGGTGAGGAGCTGCAGGAGCCTGGTGAGCATCCAGCTGCAGAGTACTGGTTGCCCAGTGCCCAGAATGCATATGGGCAACCTTCTGGGCTTGTGTCCTCTGCAGTGGGAGCAGGAGCTGGTTCTCTGGGATTCACAGCAAAGTCCTTACTGGATGCAGGAGTATATCCCTGAGGGTGCCACTAGTCAGCATGTGCCAGGGGGTGTTGTGTAATGAGAGCTGGTTCCTTCCTTTGGCTGAGCAAAGGAGTTTGCTCTTTTGGGTTTAATTGTCGGTTCTGTGGATTCCCAACATGCCTGCTTTAATTCCAGTTAAACCATGTGCCTACTTGGCCACTGTTGGAGCCCTTGAAAACAGATGGCTGATGCTTTCAGTCCAAACCTTCAGTCATCACTTTTGAGCATCAGTTTATAGATATTCTGCCAGGATGGTTAGGGGAAAAAAAAAAAAAACCAAACCCAAACCCCACAAATTAAGGGAAAATTTAACTCTGTCAGGCATGGAGTGTACGAGGAGGATGGGAAAATGCTGCCTAGTCAGACTTGGTCAGTGTGTAGTGATAGAGGATAATAGCATGCTTTCTCCTTCAGGCTGATGGATTCTGGCTTCTGGGTGAAGTTAATTTAATCCTTAAACTTCCATTGGTCTTGCAGATTCTCCCTTGCCACAGGGTGTCCGTATCATCCCCGTATTCCTAACAGAAGATGAAGTCTCCGTGCTCCGAGACGTTCCAGTGGAGTGGATGAGTAGGTGGGTGGTGGTGTTATTAGCTATGTAATAACTCCTAACAGATCCTGCTCAGTAATTTAAACAACTTGTCACCTCCTGCTAGGTCATCCGTGTCCCCAGCAAGCCCTGGAGGAGAGAAGAATGCTCTCCACTCCCAGGCAGTTTCAGAATCAACAGGAGCTCATGAAAACC
>BJBW01011797.1:231-50521 GCA_004320125.1 Scolopax mira
TCCTCCTGGAGAAACTGGCTGCCCAGGGCTTGGATGGGAGTACCCTCCACTGGGTTAAAAACTGGCTGGAGGGCCAGGCGCAGAGAGTGGTGGTGAATGGAGTTAAATACAGTTGTTGTTCGGTCACAAGTGGTGTCCCACAGGGCTCAGTACTGGGGCATGTTCTCTTTAACATCTTTATCAGTGATCTGGACAAGGGGATCGAGTGCACCCTCACTAAGCTCGCAGATGACACTAAGTTCGGTGGCAGTGTAAACCTGCTGGTTTGGACAGGTTGGATCAATGGGCCCAGACCAACGGGATGAGTTTCAACAAGGCCAAGTGCTGGGTCCTCCACGGGGGTTACAACAACCCCCAGCAGTGCTACAGGCTGGGGGCATAGTTACTGGAGAGTTGCCTAGCAGAAAAGGACCTGGGTGTGTTGGTTGACTGTCAGCTCAACATGAACCAGCAGTGTGCTGGTGAGGTGATCATCCCCCTGTGCTTAGAACTGGTGAGGTCCCACCTCAAGTACTGTGTACAGTTTTGGGCCCCTTACCACAAAAAAAGATATCGAGGTGCTGGAACGGGTCCAGAGGAGAGCAACAAAGATGGTGAGGGATCTGGAGCATAAGTCTTATGAGGAGAGGCTGAGGGAACTACAGTTATTCAGCCTAGAGAAAAGGAGGCTGAGGGGAGACATTATTTCTCTCTACAACTACCTGAAAGGAGGCTGTAGAGAGGCAGGGGTCAGTCTCTTCTCTCAAGTCACAGGTGACAGGACTAGAGGAAACGACCTCAAGTCACGCCAGGGGAGGTTCAGGCTGGATATTAGGAAAAAATTTTTCACTGAAAAGGTTAACGGACATTGGAATGGGCTGCCCAGGGTGATGGTTGAGGCACCATCCCCGGAGGTGTTCAAAAGACAGGTTGACGTGCTGCTGGGAGACATGGTTTAGTGATGGTGTTGCATTTTGTTTGTTGTGGGGGTGTTTATTTTTGTCAGAGTTAGGTTGATGGTTGGACAAGATGATCTTGAAGGTCCCTAGGTCCCTTCTATGATTCTGAGCAAGAGTTGAGTGAACAGCCACAGAAGGCATCCCTGACCACCAGAGGATCATAGGTTTTGCCATTCAGAATATCGCATGTGCTATCATGCTTCCATGTTCCATAACGAGTGTCATCATAGTGTGGCAACACTGTGGACCAGGTGTTGGGAGCAGGGAGGACTGGTCAGGTTGCTACAGCCAAAGCTGCCTTCAACTTTCAGATTCCTGATGAGCACTTTCTTGTTTGTATAAGGTCCGGCAGACTGTACTTCTTTATCTGTGTTGGGAACTTAATGCTGTCCAGAAAGCTTCTGGTTCTTATGCTCTCCTGTGCTGTCCCTGTTGACCTATCTTCTTGGTGTCTGTTTCAGTCTCTGCTTACTTGGTTGTCAGGAGTCCTCTGACTTTATTCTATTTCTTTGTGATTCTTCATATTTCTAAATATTTGTGTACTACTGAAAAATCAATGTTCCATGACTACTCAATCAACTTCTGGTGTTTCAATGAGCTTTCCCTTTCTAGGAGACTCTGTTGTCTTCTTTTCCAACCGCTACTCCTCGATCATGGAATTACTTGGTTGGCATACCTCTAGTTCTGACTTTTGTTCTCTAATCCTGTCTTTCTAATGGTTTCATTCTCTTTTTTATGTCCTGAAGACAGGATGAAATGTAGATTCCACTTGACAGGATTCTAGGTCAGTGAAGATGGGACTGAAGAGAATACAGTTTTTCTACCTGATTGTAGATTCTACATGTAGATTACATGTAGATTCTACATGAATCTACCAGTAAGATTCATGACAAATGCCTTTAAACTGGTTGCATCCTCTAGCTTTCTGCATAATGTGTTAAATAAGTAATGCAATGTGTCCCAACATGCTTGTCTGATCATTAGGAAAAGTTATGTCTTGCAGGAACTATGATGCTTCTAAAAATTAGGCAGGGGATCAGAAGTCTGGCAGTGCAAACTATAATGAGCATGTTATTAAAGAATCAGTTCATAAAACGGGTTAATAAATGTTAAATTTGTATAAAATAAATAATAAATGTTACTTTGACCTCAGCTTATTAATTTTTTTCCAGTAACAAATCATCAGATTATATCTTTCCTGTCAAACCACTTAAGATTTGTTTTGCTGAAAATGATGGTGTTTGTAAATAGCACAGTCCAAATTAGTTGCTTTAGAGATTTTTGTTTAAATGTCACACCTATACACATATATTTTAAATATGCATATATTAGAGACATGACGTTTAAAAAGCTTTAATCATGTACTAATGTTCACATCAAAAATTGATAAATCACTAAATTGCTTGTCTTAACATCAGTTAAAGTCAACAACCTAACTTTTCCAATGTTGAAATGTCTCACATTTCATATAATTCTTACTAGCTATTCAATTATTTTTGAAAACATAATACATAATTGCATAACCTGGTAATACAGTACACATACCTTTCTAGGAAGCTCCATTATACAATATTGTAGACTGAATAACAGAATGAATTTCTGAATAACAAAATGAATCCATGAAATAAGTCTAAATAATATTAAAGAAATGTAGCTATTAAAGAAATACTAAGGAAATTGTCCAGAAACTTAATTTGTTAGTAGCTTCCAGAAAATCCAAAACACTTTAGAGGTCATCTAAAAAAAGTTAAAACACACTCTCTTTCTTCCTTTCTCTTTTCTGCATGTTAGATGGCTTATGTTTCCTTCTTTTGGAGGAAAACTTAAAAGTTTTTGTAGGAACTTAAAAGTTCATTGGTCACTTTCTGCATTTGTTCAAAACTGTGTGAACAGCCAAGGGTCTATCTCTTAGCCTGAACCTTAGGTTTTTTATAAGCTAGGCAAAGTATAAGGACATTTAAAGAGGACCTGAATGCGTAGACAACCTGGCAGCATGCCTAATAAATCTTAATAGGACGGAGTCTTTAATGAAAGGCAGTTGTAGATGCAATATGTAAGAAATGTATAATAAACAGTTACAGGAAGACTTTTCAGATTCAAAAAATTATGCTGTCAATGAGCCTGAAGGCTTAACTGGAACAGGATCCTCTCTGACTCCAGATCTTCCAGTTATGCAAGTCATGGTCTCATTCAACAGTGTAATTGGTCTACTCTGCTTGTAAAGGGCAACAATGCATTGCAGGCACTGTGCGCATACTTATATTGTACACTCAGTGTACGAAAACCAGAACTAAAACTAATTCACAGGTTTACAATTCAGGTCTTAGGCAGTAGAGTATTCCTTAAGTGAAAAATGATAAAATTATAAAAGTGTTCTATAAAAGGTAAATAACTAATTTCCCAAATACATTATTTTTGTGCCATTGGAAAAATATTTAAGAAAAATGTGGTTATTAAGTTCCATTCTGCATAATTGTTTTCATTTGTTCTTGAGTAATTGTTGAGAAAGATGGGCCAAAAGGTCTTTATAGTACTGTGTCATTCTGAAGAGAGAAGTGCGCAAATGTGAAAGAAGGGGAAAAGGACTTTTCTTATGCAAGGAAATTGTTCTTAGGACTTAAAATGGGCTGTATAAATGTCATTTTCAGAACATGACTACAAGTGAGATTGCAGTGCCAGATATCACTAAGCATAAGAGCATATTATGTACCTTTTATAGCTCTCTTTTGTGCAATGGCTTTCTGTGCTGATTAACTGAAAAATTCTACTGTTGTCATTTTGTGGCCCAAAGTGCAATGTGATGTTATTTAATAAGATGTATAACCTTCCTGCCTGCCTATTCTTGTCAGCTCTGCTAAATAGGGTGTACATACAGCATCATGACTGTGGCAATGTTTTTTGTTGATCTCGTTATGCTTTCATAAATACTTCATTGCAAGACATGTTGACATTATTTAAAATAAAAAAATCTGAAAGAGAGAGGATAGAAATGTATTTAACATTAGTTTCATAACCTCTCTTTCCATAACTTTACAGTACATTTACTGAGTCAGAAGAAGGAAGGACAGCTTTCAAAACAGCCTGGGAATTAAAATTAGAAAAAAAAGTCACCAACTATAGCATTCTCCAATTAAATTTCAGGCAAAAAGTCCTCATGTTATGTCTTCTACTCACTGCTCTATTGCTCATTTGTAAAAACAAACATTTGCCATGAAGACATAACTGCCAATTTAGACTAACTAAGACAAATGAGATAATGAGGCCAGTGGCAGCTTTGAGTTGACAGAACCAGCTGAGTGCCCAGCTCCAAGTTGAAAGCTTTCTTTTCCTGCCAGAAGGTCTATATGCTAATACTAACTAATTTGCCAACCTTGGCCCTACAGTGTTTAACAATAGCAAGGCGTACTATTTTGTTACAGATGTCACATTAATTTTGATGTAAACTAAAGGTGGAACATGTAACTTATGCAGTCTTCTAACTGAGGAGGCAGTCACCAAAAATGTAAAACCTTGCCTCATAAAAATAAATACAAAAATACTTAAGTGTGAAGGACAGATTATTTAAATGCAAATGATGATAATGAATGACAAAGTCTGCAGCAAATGATGAAAGTAAAGCCACTATAGTCTACAGGTTCTTATAACAGTTTGATTTAATGTCCTTACCTTAGCATTAAAAGAAGAAACAAAGAATTTTCTCAAATTCCAGACTGACCACAAAAGACCACTTTTTATCTGATATTCAGTTGAAGAGCTCTACACAGAGAAAAATTTTCAGAGTATTTTGAAACACTTTGTTTAATTAATTTTTTCACTATTTTTTTAAGGTAGTTTTTTCATAGAGGAAACTTTTTTCCTCTCCCCTGTCCTCCCTACCCCCCAAGCTTCATAAAGGAAACAAGAGAGATTGGGAAAGTAAGGAATTTTGTTAAGAACATGGTTTTGATTTTTTTATATAAATCTTTTAATGTGAAAAACTGCATTTATAAGTTTATTCCAGATACAAGGTTTCAATACAAATCAGAAATGTATTTTGTAGATATCTGATACACAATATAACAACAAAATGCCATATGAATTTATATATTTTTACTCTTTGGGTCTGTGAGAAGAATCTGCTATTTTAGAGGTATATTAGCAACATTTTTTTTCCTCTATGGAGTACAACATGGATTATATGTAACATTACTGATAATGTTGCAAACGAAGCTATATATTATCCCTAACATGATGTGTTAGGTGATTTCAATGGTAGTTTACATTGACCAAAGTCCTTATATGGCCTTAAACTAAGATAACACATAAAAAAATAGTTATAAAAATGTTCATCTTAAAAATTATCTACACTCAGACAATTATAATATCTAGAAATATAATGTCATTTTCCTTCTATTTCTAATGTGGCCATTATAAAACTTTTTAATGTGGATCTGTAGAATCAATCATTATCTATAACTAATGCACTTGAAACATATATATGTGTTTATGCTGATTTGCTAAATGATCCACAAATAAAACATAGGCTTCCTTTTACGAAAAGCAAACAAACATTATATCAGGTAATTATATATCTGACCAGATACTTAAAGAGATTTTTATTGTTTTAGAGTTTATTGTTTTGCTTAATCTTCTATAGTTTTCACATAATCTACTGTATTATAAAAGCTATGTAAATTAAAAATTAAAAAAAAAAAAAGATGCAGGACCCAGTGAATAAAAAAGAGATTGTATTCTAAATATATAATAACCAAATTTACTAATGCAATGTGGTTTCTGAAGTATTTTCTATAACATCTTCTGATATGTTAAAATAATTATTTAATATTATAGAATGAGAATAAGTATTTGTTCTTTGGGTTTCTAAGCTACACAAATGTAATACTCTTCCATAAATCTGTCAACATTCCTGCCCTCTCCCTTGACAAACAAGGGGAACTCAGCTGTTTACTGTGGGAGAACTCCTTTACTAGGTGCCTACAACTTATATGCACTTTGGATTCCACTACTAGTCATTATGGGAATAATTATGAACACTACTGATTTCTGTTTTCTTGGTGTTGTTGTTATGCAAATTGCTAAATCTTTACAGTTTTAAACAATTGCAATTTTATCTTGTACTTTTTAAGTGCATGTTGTTATCATTATAGCTCATATCAGTAGTATTACTGTCAAATACAAGGTATTAATGTTGGGAGTTAAGCATAGATCAATCAGGGGATCTCCAACTCCCTTTTAAGGACAAATTTACAGTGTGAAGGACTGAATGGAAAAGGCTTATCAAGTTGCATTTCATGTTGCATCGTGATTTATCTCAGAAACTCATGAGTAGGATTCATCTGGCATAGTTGTTGCCTAGTAACTGCCAAGGAAAATTTTTATATGTATATGAAATTTTGCTAAACCCAGCAGTCAAATCACTCAAGATGTGTATGCAATTAGTCTTTATGTATCAAATATGAAAAACTTTAAAAAAACTTTAAGTAAACAATCACCTTAAAACCGTAAAGCTTTTGAAATTAAATGGTACAATAATTCCCGTAGTGATCAGAAAAGAACACATCACAAATTAAATAATGCAACTGGTTTGAAAGAGATGAACATTTATGTCATGTTGTGTTCTTTGGCCTATTGGAGAGAAGTAGACTATTCAGTAATGACTACACATGCTACTATACAATCATATGGACAGTTTAATGATTTATAGAATCATAGAATGGTTTGGATTGGAAGGGACATTAAAGATCATTGAGTTCCACCTCCCCTGGCATGGGCAGGGACACCTCCCACTAAAGCAGGTTGCTCAAAGGCCATACAGCCTGGCCTTAAACACCTCCAGGGATGGAGCAGCCACAACTTCCCTGGGCAACCTGTTCCCGTGCCTCACCACCCTCACTGTAAAGAATTTCTTTCTGGTGTCTAATCTAAATTTCCCCTCTTTCCGTTTAATACCATTACCCCTCATCCTATTGTTCCACTCCCTCATAAAGAGTTGCTCTCCATCTCTCCTGTAGGTCCCCTTTAGGTATTTCACTGAATTTCACTGAGTTTTTTTAGAGTTGGAAGGGACCGTAGAGATCATCTAGTCCAACTCCCCCGCTGAAGCAGGATTGCTGATTTGTAACTCAGTATGGTGATTTGTAAGACACTATATCCCAACTTTGAAAAGCTAGGTGGGATTCTATATCAGTTCAAGACTGTGTTTTGTATTTCCTGATCTTTCATCTCTATGAACCTTTTCGACAGTTTTACGTGTTGCAATATTTTTGATTATTCATTTTCTTAGTAAAATTAATAAAAAGTTGTCTAGCACTAGGAAAAGGACAGAGTCCTACAGGATTCCAGTACAAACAGTGGATGATAATTTTCTATTTAGTTATGTTTTAACGTTTATCAGTCAGAGAACTTTATCCATTTAAAATACAGAAAATGAATTGTATGTATATTTTTAATTGCAATAGAGTGATCACTTATGTTGAGCATCATCACAGTTCAAGTAAATTATATCAACATATTAGATCTGAATTTACTCATACTCACATTAAAAAAGAGATCAGGCTTATCTGGCATTTCTGATTTTTGTAGTAGTCTGTTGACTGCCGTTAATTATAGCAATCATAGTTAAATCTTTAATGAAGAACTAGTCTGCTGGGTTTGTTTTATGGTCTACTTGTGGATAATGCAGTATTAATTTAAGTTTTCCTGCTTCTTAAAAAACAAAACTGGAATAAAAAGTCTCAAAATGCTGACATATTTATAACTTTTTAAAGGACCTAAACCTTTGTATTCCCCTAAATGAAAACTGACAACAAGAGCCTCTGATATTTTCAAACAGCCAAATAATGCTTTGTGACAGATATCTGTCTTTCCTCTGTTCTGGAAAGAAGTACAGTTGAGAGAAGACAGAAAGCATCTTTTACCTTCCCTGTAGCAGTGCTATTTTGTACAGGCAAGGATCTGAGGAGAAAATAGTAATGAAATCCTAAGATATTTCTTTCTCCATGAAAGCAAAGATAAGCATTCTGTTTGGACTAATTTGTTTATAGGCTATTTTTGTGGTAAAAAGTAGTAGATATATAAGTTTTAGAAACTATTTAACAAAATTAACTGATCTGGGTGATTAGTTGGCAAACAGCTGATTCTGTTAAATTTCTACATATGGATGAATAATCACTTGACTGTAAATTCATCTTCAACTCAGAATGAACATGAAGAAAAGAAATAGATATTGGGTGAAAGTAATAAGGAGCAGAAGAATTCCCTTACGAGAGACAAACACAAATTAGTAATATATGACCTGGAACTGAAAGTGGGAAAGAAGCTTAAAATGACAGTGCCTTTGGAATGAGCAATATTTTGGTTAAAAATAAAAACTATTAAAAGCATGTTTGGAGAGACTTTGAACTAAGATAGAAAGGAGAACAGTGGCTGTTTTTAGAGTGAAGGACAACTTGTTATTTTAGTAATGGAAGAAAATAAAACAATCTCAATTTAGAGTGCGATGTATCACAAATTATCTTATGAAACTTCCATAGAGATAACATCACTAATGCAAATGAACTGAGCTTTCTTTATTGTTTGTGAAGAGAAACAGAATTCTCCAAGGTTCAGTTCAAATAAGTGATTTTATATGCTTATTTTAAAATTGTGTTACTGCATCTAACTGATCCTTTCTCTTCCTTGACCATAATAGAAATCTAGACAATGAGTTCAGATGTAGACATCAAATGCAGATATCAGTTAAAATCTAGCTTTCCGAAGACAAGATGTACCCTCTCCCATTTCATATTACTCATTAGGAGTATTAGAAATGATACAGGTCCACTCCTGGAATCAGCAAAATTATTGGAAGGGAGAAGTTGATTCTAATTAAAAGCCTCATTCACTTTTGACAGCTTCACTGATTTCACATACTCATGTTGGAGAGCAGAACAAAAATGGCAGAAGAAATTAAATTAAATGTACAGTTTTCAATTTTATTATATTTTTACTTTATTAGAAAAACATAGCATAAAATTCTTGTGAAACAGAAGAGGTTGGATGTATACATACCTATGAACATTTGGGTCATATGTTAGGATAGTAGTACAGCCAATTTTTTAGTCTGCCTACTGCTACTTTCACAAGCCACTGTTCTCAGCTCTTATATCTCTACCAAATTTCTGCTGTTCAGTTGGACTTTTTCAAACTGAGTGTAAGACTAGGTGATATTAGTGGCCTCAGAAGAAGGGCAGCTCTGATGATTTGCCAGAAAACATCTGTGGAAGAATCCACAGGAGTGATCACCATCCACACATTGCTGTTAGGGTTTGATTTAAACTCCTACTGCTCTTATGATTGCCACTATTATTGTTTGATGGCTTCTGACCAGGGGATTCCACCATGCCAGGCAGGTAGTCTTGTGTTCTCTCTGCCTCACTGGCTGACCAAGTCTGTGAAAACTCAGTCTTCAGCTAGTGATGTAGCGATGTTAACCAACTGACCTGTAAAAATCACATCTTTTTTCTTATTTTAGCATTGTACCTTCATACTTGTAATAAAAATCATATTAAGTGATGTAGAAGTGACAGCATTTGCACTTCTGTTTTCTTATTTTTTAATTTTCTTGCTTGGAGGGGTACCTTTACTCAGTACTCTACTTCCTGGGCAATTAACTCCATCGGTTGGTAGATACTGAGCTTGAATAAAGGTGTGTTGAAATAGGTAAAAAGAAACAATCCAAGAATGATGCCTACAGAATAGTTTCTTCAACACCTAAGATAGACATATTAAAAAACCCTGTTGTTCTGAAGTTGTTTTTATTGGGAGTTATATATTTAATCTTGAAAAATCATTCTTCAACAATTTTTTCTTTGCATTTCAAAATGAAAAGAGGTATGCCTTCTCACACAGCACTCTCAGCTTCCATGCTGGGATGGAAGTGCAGACAGGCTAATGCTGCGCCATTTAAAATTTGTCCGGCCTGCCTTTACTAACATTATAGTTGTAACTTTACATTTGCTGTAAGTGAAAAGTGTTGCAGTCTATAATACCCTAATCACATGTATTGATGTGTCACTTTCTTTTCAATTAATTACAACTGTGACCTCATAAATGGATACATAAAATTTAAACATAATCATTGGTTTGTTTGACAAGATCTCTAAGCAATTTCATAATCAGATTATGATTTTAGTGTGTCTTTCCCTTTACAATTAAGCTATGTTTAAAATCTTTATTTTGAAATATGTTTTTCTAAGGTAAAGGAGGTGTTCAGGACCAAATGTAAAGTAAGGATTAGACTTCTAGTACTAAGTAGTGACACAGCAGTGTCACTGCTATTCCTGTTGATGAAAACTGATCTTATTTTTTTCATGTTAATGCATTTGATTATACTTGAACAATTTAATGGAACTATGAAAAAAGTAGAATTTCAACAGTCATAATACTGAACAATTTAGAAAAGAACAACTGAAGAATGAACAAGGCCTTAATGCTTCAAGGCGATGATTCACGAGATTTGGCTTTTCATGTATTTCCGCTTAAAACATAGAAAAACTGTTTTCATTGGGAGTTACGAAGAAAACATGGCTTTGCTATGGTGAGGAATGTTTAGTTTTCTTTGACCCATTCCGAGTGAAATAGGAATAACAGTATTTACTTTTCATGTTGTTTTGAGTTTTTTTAATTTTTTTGTTAGACAATAATCTGCTCAGAGCAAAGACATATTTTTTCAGAAGTATTTAGTACAATTTTGCCTCCATCAAATGTCATTACTGTAGTGATGTAATAAATATAGTCATCACACCAAATAGCCTGTGTACTTTCCACAGAGCATCAGTGTTTCACTGTTCGCAATGTTACAATATTTAATATCATGCAGATCTCCTTGATTTTTCTTTTGGAATTTTCATCTAACAGAGAAAGCTTTGGAATTCTACACATTCTAGAGTGTGGTGTTTCTTTCTTCCCCACCCACAATATACAAACGTGCAATTCATAGTGATTATATGGGTTAATGGTTTCTCTCTCTGTTTCAAATCTCTGGATGCAGTTATTCATTACAAATTGAGTTCTGTCTGTAAAAAGTACCGATTCAAGATATTAAAAATATCAATTCAAAACACCGGGGCAAATAATTGTAATCTGTACCCTTGCTTTCAAATCTTTCATAAGGGTACTGAGCATGCTGTCACCAAGCCAGACATCTTCGTATGAAATCATAAAAATGGTCAAAAATAAGAACTGAAAGTTTAAAAAAAATTATCTATTTTTAACAGTATTCAACAAAAACATGATCTGATCCTTTTTGACCTCTAAAGACCAATATAGCCTCCCAAAGACAGGGCATCTCTAACTACCATATAGTGTGTCATTTCTGCTTGTATATCAATGTATTATATACTTCTGTACCGAGGCAGTAGTTAAGTACTCCAGTCAATGAAGACTGATTGTTCTAAACTGTTTATACACAGATCGTTTTCAGATTTTACTTTATTAAACCCTAGTTTGTTTATGAAATTATGTAACAGCAGATTTAGAGAGAATTTAGAACAGAAAATAGAATTCATGTAATGTAACATGAGAACACCAGATTTAAGTATATATTCTTAAGGTAGTTTAGATATGTTCATTCGCTCTGTAGTCCCTAAAGAGACCCAGACATATCTGAACACTGATTAAATCACCTATTGGGGGGTGAATTGCTTTCTAGCTGTTAGTCTCCATTGTCCGTAGAGGTAGCAAAAGATCCAGTCTTGATTAGGTAAATGTAGGTTTTGTGACAAGTAATCTGTCAGGGAAAGAAAGTGGACCCAGACTTCACAGTGCACTGTGAATAAGCACATTGAAAATCAAAAATCAGTATCAGGATTTTGCTTCAGAAATAGGAGAGAGGGCCTATATCCACATGTAACCATTTGGCTCCCAGAAAAAAAAATAAATCATAATTTCTCATCACCTGCTAAACTTCCATCTATGTTTTAGGGAAAGAATTCAACATTAGGAAATAAGATTTCCATTAGCCGGCACAGTAAGCAGGGAAACACACAAATTAGCCAATAGAAAACAGCAGAGAGAACTTGGGCATCTCCTTCACTGCCTAAAATTCACTGGTTATTTAAGATGGTGATTAATAGACCTGAAAAATTATCCTTTCAGGCTAACAGTTTTTCTCTGTGTGGAGAACTGGATCTTTTCCTTGTCTGCCTCCTTTGAAACAAGTCTGGAAGTGTCAGTGTTGTCCACCTTTCATACGATAGCCCAGAGCACACACTCAAGATGTAACAGATCTCATTTCTATTACTTCCTCAGCCTGAGGCTGCTTTTCCCAGGAGAGTGACTTAACCAATGGAAAGGGAGGGAGCTTTCTCTACAGCTCCTCTGATAGAGCTTTGACTCTGCAGCTAATAATTTAAGATTTATGGGATGAGAAAGAATAAGCATAAGAAGTTCACTGCTTCTTAACCCACTGATGGGACTATTCAACTGAGAAAGTGGATTTTTTGCATTTTGTTTGTATATTATGAAAAGAAAAAACAAGTAAGCAGTTGTAGGACCACAAATCAGATTTAAGGACTTTCATGGTCCTGAATTATTAGTCCAATTATCAGGCTACTAAGTCATGCTCCCTCTTCTCTCTTTCCTATATCCCTGAGAGTTTTTCACATCTTTTAATGTGGTTCTACATGTTTAGCAAATGTGGAGAACATATCTTCTTTCTTTTCCAGGCTGTTAGGTAGGTTCTTCCCTAGGGAAGACCATCACCAACAAATTGCAAAAAAGAGGAAAAGTTTGGGGTTTTCAGAATTAAGCAAAGAGCAAGACTGCATATTCAATTAATCTGTAGCTCATCTTTGCAATTGATTAGAATAAAAAATATGGTGAGATGCTAAAGTGATATGGAAAGAAGGCTGACTAGTAAACTGAGGCAGATTTACTAGAAAATCAAGCAGCACCTGCCATTGTCTCACGCACTCTATGTTACAAAGGTCATACTGGAATCTAACTAAACATTCCTTTCCTAGTTTTACCATCTACAGTATAATTTTCACTCATCAGGTAGTGTTTAAAGTGCATCACTTAAATCTTGTAACGAGGCTGTGTATTTGTTACAGTAAGGTATAAAATTCTACTAGTTTATCTCCAGAAGACAAAATCTGGAGCCCACAATGTGTTAATAGAAGTAAAGCAACAGAAAGATGAGTAAAAAAACTTTCTGGTGAGGGGAAAAGGAGGTAAAATGATCTCCCTCTATCAAGAATCCATCTATGTAAAGGTAATGTTATAAAAGAGAAAGCAAGAAAATACTTGCAGAGTTTCTAACAGGAATCCCTCAGATATGATCATCATCTAGATTAGAATATGTATCTTTTGTGCTTTTATCGGTAGAGTGGTCACTTTGTCCAGACTTCTGAGAAGTCTTTGTCTCTCTGTTTCATCTACTATATATTCCTGAAGATGGGATGTTAAAAGTCAAATGGAGATCTGCAAAACACTTGTTTTCTGTGAAAAACTCATATTTTGGGGTTAAGTGAACCATGGAGTCTGCCGTCCAAGAAGGAATACTAGATGGTGAAGCCCTGCCCAAAACATAAAACTGGAAGTTAAAACAAAATGTAGGTTTTTCTTGGATAGGTGTTGGTGGGAAAGCAGCTGAATTGTTAAAATCACATGGCTCTTATATCTTGATCCATAGCCAGATGTCTAGCCCTGTGGGATAAAGTAGTGTAGAATTAATGTTATTTTAGATCTCCATGTCCCAAGTGATATAGTAGACAATGTGAACTGTAGAAAATCTAATTGAGCTTTATATAAAAATCATACTGTATGAAGACTGTTTGAATCTGTTGGTTAAAACCACTCAGTATATCACTACAAATATGCAAAAATAGACTATTTTCTATGAATGAGAATATTTGAGTCATTTGATTCATTATGGTTGCTCCATTTGGTCTGCATTATCAATAACTTTTAATTATATGCTCTCATGGAAGTACTTGAACTTCTCTAGAAAAGTATAAGTCTGGTTTCTTTAATCAACTGATCATTTACATTTTATATATTGTCATATCTTTTATTCATAATCCTACCAAAAGCAAAAATACTGTATCGCAGTCTAACAGTTAAACAACCCATGTGGTGAAAAAAAGATAAGGACAAAAATACTTATATGAAATATCAATATCACCTTTTTTAATTATATTTCCTTAGGAATTGTTATACAAGCAGGTTCTGGACTCCTTACCCACACACAAAGATAACATGAAAATCAATGTACAAGATTTACACAAAATTAAAAATGAATATTTTAAGACTGCTTATATTGTGCAAATTTTCTGACTGGCTGTTCATATTCTTAAACTATAAATTAATTTCAGTAAATATCTTCCCTATAGCACTCCAAATTGCCGGCTCATGGTGATCTTAGAGTAATTTGTTCTAAATAATTTATCTCCACATAAAGCTAACATAAAATTTGGTCTAGCAATTAGCATGATTGTCGTCATCCGATATTCTTACTATAGGCTGAGACTGATATACTCACTGAGGATGTGATGGACTGTTTAACAAGTCTATCTGCTACTGACAGAAGTCTGCTTTGGTACCATTCTGTGAATTATGTAGGTCAATGACTTGTACAGCTTGGTTAATACCTCAGAAACTGTCTTTATGTACTTGTTTAAATAAGAGATGGAAGTATGCTTAAGCTGAGTTTGCATCCCCTTTGTGCTAGATGTCTGTAAATATTTCATTGAATAAGCTTATTTCCAGGATATTCATGAGAGCAAGATTTAAGCCTGCATTAACGAATATGAATGTTGAACCTTAAAATATAAGTATTTGTCCCTTACATTCAATTCTCAGGATCATCTAATTAGGAAACAGTTGTCATCTGACTAGAGTAGACATAAAAATGGGCAAATTATGTTATGAGAAAATTCTTTTATTCTTTTCAAATTTTCTATGTGTTTAGTAATTGTTCACCACTCTCCCTCAAGTCAGAAAAAAAAATGAAAACCAATAACAATAAAAAAGAATAAAAAAATATATTAGCTAACATGTTAAAGACTTAATTTTGATTAATTTGAATGTGATATAATTTATCCATGGGAGAGGAACACAATTAAATCATATGGAAAAGAGCTATGGTTCTCCCTCAAGGGTCAGATAATGTTCCATGGCCTTTTTTACTTACTTGTATAGACATTACTAAAGACTAATGTTCATTAAGCCAAGCCTGATGTTACAATTGCATTACAAAAAGTACTGGAATGATAAATTTTTTAAGTGTCTATTAACATACAAAAAGAAAAAAGAAATTAAAAAATACAAGGGAAACAAAAAGGGTCTTAGAGGTCTTAGAGATTGCTCTGTTAACACACTAGTACAATATTTTGGACTTACTGTTCCTGTAAACAGCAGTAGTATATAGAATCATATAATCATTCAGGTTGGAAAAGACCCTTGGGATCATTGAGTCCAATCATCTACCCTACTCTACAAAGTTCTCCCCTACACCATATCCCCCAACACCACACCTAAATGACTCTTAAACACATCCAGGGATGGTGACTCAACCACCTCCTTGGGCAGCCTATTTCAATGCCCAACCGCTCTTTCTGTGAAAAATTCTTTCCTAATGTGCAGTTTAAACCTACCCTGTTGGAGCTTGAAGCCATTCCCTCTCATTCTGTCACTAAGTACCTGCGAGAAGAGACCAGCACCAATCTCTACAGTGTCCTCTCAAGTACTTGCTCTGATTCTGCTCATCAGCTGTCTCTATAGTGTAGAGTACTCTGAAAGTACAGAAAGTCCATGAAGGAGAGTTTTGACCAAAAAAAAGGGCAACTGCAATAAATAATCTTTTTACTATATTTCTTATTTTTTTTAATGCTTAGTGGTAGAGCCGGTAGTCCGTCTATTTTGACAAGAACTATGTTAAAGGAAGACATTTACAACCTGAAATAACAAAATCTCTGAATTAAGAACAATTAAAATCTAACTGAGAAGAAATACAGAAAAGGATGTATTTTAGAAAAATATCATCCTTTAACCTTCTAGGGCTTAATGCCTTGTACTATTTCTTCAATCTGAAATAACAAATTGGCAAAAAATTATGCATTATGTAAAAGATCTATATTTTGTTATAATTTTAAGTATCAGAAACTATGCTCATGGATGTTTATGTGTGGCTACTAGTATTTTGTAAATTTACAAGCTATCTGCATATAAGAATTTCACAACTTACCAGAAGAATGCTAAATGCAACCACAGAAAGAAGAATGTAATTAAGAGATGCCTGTACTGTGCCTTAACAGCTGGCTCTGCATATTTCTCCTGATTACAGCAGGAGATTTCCAGGAGAAAAGCTGTGCAGAATGGATTTGAAAATTTTTGTTTGAAGGCAACACATTGGCACTATGACTCAGACTATTTTTATTACCATGTCTGGAACTTGTCATTAGAGCTTTGATTAAGTTCCCATTTCTAGGAGAATAAAACAACTGCAGCATGACTGTAATTGAAGATTTCTAGAGTCATTAGCTCTTTTTCACCTCAGTTAGTGAGGTTGCATACCAAGAGATAAAGTACAGAATGGATTGACTGCATTTGTTAGTGATCTTTTAATGACAAAAAAACCCCCCTCTTAGTATGTAACTTTGCTAACCAAAGAAAGAACCTGCAGCCCATTTTTTAGATCCGTTGATAAATTTTAGTGCTCCTATCTGTAAGCTTGATTTTTTTCTGCAGTCATCTTAATTGCTAATAAATAGATAATTTTCTTGCAATTTTTAAATTCCTTTTCAAAGAAATACAGTGAAAGGAGGATATTAAAAAAAAAATCAAGAAATATGGTCTCTATTCTGATCTCTAGTGCATTAAATTTAAACTAATTTTAATCCCTCAGACTCAGTATAGTTATTTATGATTTATTTTTCTGAAAAAAGATCTAAATCTGAGCTTAAACTTCAAAGAGTTCCAACGCAAGAAAGCCTATTGATCAAAAGATTACAGTTATTCCCTTAAGATAATTATGGTTTTCAGTCAGGTCATGACAAGTCATAAAACAATGTCCAGGGAGATATTACCCTTTATACAAATTACCCTTTTGTTCCTTTCAAAGGGATCACAGATGACATTTAACAGTTGCAAGTGAATTTGATATTGTTCTTCATGAAAATATGTGAAAGTTGGTAACATTTGGCTTGTAAATGGGAAAGGATGAAAAGAAGAATAATACATGGCAAGCCTAATGCAACATGAGCATAAAGAGCTGTGTCATCTTTTAAATTACTTCTATTAACATTTAAATGTTTGCAACAGATCATAAATGTTTTTGTAGTTAATTCAATTAACAGAATGTCTTAGGACCAAATATTTAACTAGCTTTGTCTTTGCACAACATTCTTTCCTGTGTATAAAGTAAACATTCAATGATGCAAACATTCTTCATATGACCATAGGTATTTGGTAGCTGTTGAAAATTAAACCTTTATTTAAAATCCATTCTCAGTGTTACATGTTGCTGTGATCCCAGTCATCAGTGCCACTACAGACTCACAGAATCTTTACAGTTGGAAGGGACCTTTGAGATCATTAAGTCCAACACAAAAAAATCCAACCCAAACCAAACCAACCAACCAACCAAAAAACCCAACCAAAACAGAAACAAAACAAACAAAAAACCAAACTCACAAACAGACACAAACCAACAATCTCGGGCACTAGAACATGCTCTGAAGTGCCATGTCTACACATTTCTTAAATACCTCCAGGGATGGAAACTCCACCATCTCCCTGGGCAGGCTGTTCTAGTGCGAGACCACTCTCCCAGTAAAGTAATTCTTCCTAATATCTAACCTAAACCTCCCCTCCTGCAACTTCATACTGTTTCATCTAGTCCTATCATTATTCACTTGAGAGAAGAGACCAACCACCACCTCTCTAAAACCTCATTTCATGTAGTTGTAGAATGCAATGAGGTCTCCCCTCAGTCTCCTCTTCTCCAAACTAAACATGCCCACTTCTCTCAGCCTCTCCTCATAGAGGAGAGTGTCTGATGTAAGGACTACTCGAAAAGACAGGGGAACTTCATTTACTTCACTGGATTTGCATCCATGCCAGGATTTTTTATACTTTTAATGTTAATATAGTGTCTTCTTATCTGCAGCTTTATTGCATGAATTCTTTTGAAAAAATCACTGTGGCACTGGAGGCACAGACTCTGGTAAGTGGTGAAACAAAGACATTTATTGTTTCACTTTTCCAGTATATTTAGTTTCTGTCTTTTGATCACATATTGTGCTCTTTACACAGATAGGGTACAAGTAGATGTCCATACACCATTGTGAGCAATACAATTGGCTATATTTAAATGTTTATCCCGCTTCAGCTAGCAAAACAATACTATTTCAGTACACTGTTATCTGTTTGCTACATTTCACACCACACACACATCAACATATAAGGACATTGTTTTACTGATCCCAAGGTTTCTTTCCCATCAATACAAGAACACTGCCGAGCTGTCGCTCAGCAGTGCCTCTCCAACTTTCTCATTCCCACAAATCACTACTATTTATTACACATGATGATATTCCAAGATGAAAGATTCTATAAAAATGAAAATTATTGTTATTATTTTGATGTAAGTTAAGAACATAGAATCCTTCGTACTTTAACTGACTCATGTAAATTCCACATTCTTTGTCATTTAGCAATTATGCTATAAAAATTAAAGGATTGGAACTAATTTTTCATCAGCACAAGTGTTTTAATGTGGTTATTTTTCCAGAACAATTAAGTTTAATACAAGAAATTAAAAAATAGCAATTCTTAAGCCATCTTGTTTATCCATTCTTCGTGACATATGAAATCGAGCTTGGCTGTCATATTGATTTCACATTACCATCATATGAGTTTAAAGGGAGGTCATGCTTCATTAGGTGCCCCATGTTGTATGTTTCTGAATACTCTTGTCAAAAATAAGTAGCTCTGTGCTGTTTTGGTGCCTAAATGTAAAGAGGATCTTGGAGCAGTATTTCAACTGTCTAGTTCTTTTGAAGACCTCAGCTAATAGGTAGGCTCTGACTATTCTTAGTATACATAGCAAGTGTATATAATAGAACAACAATGCAAAATTTGAATGAAAAAATAATTATTGATCACCTTATTATATACTAATGCAGTTATCTGGGAGAAAATTTTAGGCATTCATCTACTTCTTCCATGTTATATGACCATTTCTTGGTTATCAGATGACAGGACACATGATTATATAGGTCAGTGACTAATGATACAGGATATTTCCTTTCCTGTTCAAGATATGTTTTTGGCATTTTAGCCAATGATAATCTAAGGGAAAGTATATAACTTTCTGAGAGACAAAAATCCAGATATATATTCCTGAACATGTCTTGATTATTTCCATTGGTTTGTAAATTTTTTTATTCACCATAAAGAAATTTATGATTCCACACCTTAGGATACCTGCAGAACTATCTGTTTGAGTATGCCCCCCTCAACAAAAGGATTCTAAATTACAGGCTGTGTAACAGAGAAAAATATTTCTACTACCTACCTAGCTTCTCTCTACCTCTACCTAGCTGCACAGACAAAGCCTATATTAACCACAGAAAAAATTAAAATAAATGTAAAAAAGCCCAACAAACCAAAACCAAACAAAATCAACCTAAAAAAAAAAAAAACAGTGATGAAAATATAGTTCAATACTGCAAAGATGAGAGAAGAGAAGCTCCAAAAAAGATGATTAATTTCACAAGAAAGCCAAAGAAGGCTCCATGACTAGAAGTTAAGAAAGTTCATGTCCAACATAGGCTTACAGTAAGAGCCATTATCATTTAAAAACATACTTCAAAAGGAAGCATAGAGTATTTTATTTATTTTAGGTTTGATTTCAGACTCAAGCAACATTTTGAAATTTAGCCTTTACCAAAGTTACATAACCCTTCTACTTAATAAATCAGATTTATGATCAGCTGTTTCTGCCATACCTCTAAAATATATGCATACATAAGCAGTGCCAACTGCAAGAAATTGCCAAAGTGCTCAAGAAGAGTTTGTGACTACACATAGTATAGCATCAGATCTTGAAACACTGTAATAGAATTTATTAATGACTACAATACCAGAAACTATTAAAAAGATTTTCCTTAAATTCTGGATATAGAATTTTTAAAGCTTCTTTGAAGGAATTCCTTGTTCTGGACATAGGTCTTTCCTAGCAGGGTTAAAATAATCTTTGTACTCTTCAGAACCTCCTTTATATTGTCCTTAAAGACAATAATGTGCACACTGTATAGTTTAAAATAGCGGAAAACAATTTAAACATGCTCAGCTCAGATGTGAATGTAATAATTTTAACCTTTTAAGCATTACTGGAACTTCAAGTACAACTAAACTTGAAAGCTCAGCTGTGCACCTCAATCAACCCCCCCAAGCAGGTAAAATCCAAGATATGCACGAACCATACAATACACATATCTAGGTTTCCATAAATCCAAGCTCATGGACCAGGCAGCTCACAGGAGACAACCTCAACAATGCCTTTTTCAGTTGCTCTCAGGCATATACTCGCTATGACCGAAGATTCATAGCAGATTCATAGCAGTAACAGTTTTGTCATTTATACCATATAAAGACAGTTAAGAATTGTTAATAAGTTATTGGTCATCCATGTTGGCAAAACTAAGATGTTTGTAGTGTAAGACTGATCTCATTAAATTGAACTAAATCCAAATCGATTTTTATCATAAGCATTTATAGCAAAACATAGGTATTAATATGGCCAGGTGAACTGGATCTCTGGACACCTTGGTTGTCTCTGTCAGATGTGAAAGGATGCGAGACTGCTAGTTCACATGCAAGTGTCAATAAAAATAGATATCTAAAGTTAAGCCCTCCCAAACTGTAGAGGAGACTTCAAGGTACTTCAGAAGCTGAAAAATAGCTCTTACAGAGAAATCTGAGAATCTTATTTATCTTACCAAAAAAAAGGTCAGGAAGCAACTTAATGTGCATTTTAAAGTCCCCTAGAGATAGGATTTATGATATTAAAAATTACCTTAAAATACAAAAACAGATATAGAGCCCTTAGTTGGATGCTGATTGCATTAATGATTTGCTTATGCACCTGGACATGCATAAGTCTATTGGGCCAGATGGGATTCACCCAAGGGTACTCAGGGAGCTGGCAGGAGAGCTCACCAAGCCTCTCTCCATTATCTACCAACAATCCTGGTCAACAGGAGAGGTAACAGATGACTGGAGGGTGGCCAATGTGATGCCCATCTACAAGAAGAGCCAGAAGGAGGATGTGGAAAACTATAGTCCTGTCAGCCTGACCTTGGCACTGGGAAAGATCATGGAGAGGACCATCTTGAGTGAGCTCTCATGGCAAGTGCAGGACAGCCAAGAGATCAGGGCCAGCCAGCATAGGTTTATAAAAGGGAGGTCCTGATAAACTGACTTGATCTCTTACTATGACCATGCGACCCACCTTCTCAATGTGGGGAAGGCTGTGGATGTTATCTACCTGGACTTTGGTAAGGCCTTTGACACCCTCCGCCATAATGTTCTCCTGGAGAAGCTGTCGAATCATGGCATAGACAAGTGTCCTCTTCACTGGGTAAAAAACTGACTAGATGGCTGTGCCCAGAGAGTTGTGATTAATGGGGTGAAATCCAGTGGCCGGTCACCAGTGGTGTCCCTCAGAGCTTGTTTCTGGGGCAAGTCTTTTTAATTGATGATCTAGATAAGGGCATTGAATGCACCCTCAGTAAGTTTGCAGATGACAGCAAACCAGGTAGGAGTGTTGATTTGCTTGAGAGTTGGAAGGCTCTACAGGGGGATCTGGACAGGTTGGATCAATGGGCCAAGACCAATGGGATGAAGTTTAATAAGGCCAAGTGTTGAGTCCTGCATTTCAGTCACAACAACCCCAGGCAACACTACAGGATTGAGGAAGAGTGGCTGGAAAGCTGCCTGTCAGAAAAGGACTTGGGAGTGTTAGTGGACAGTCAGCTGAACATGAGCCAGCAGTATGCCCAGGTGGCCAAGAAGGTCAACAGCACCCTGGTCTGTACCAGGAATAGCGTGGCCCGCAGGAGTAGGGAAGTCATCGTGCTGCTGTACTCAGCACTGGTGAGGCCTCACCTCAAGTATTGTGTTCAGTTCTGGGTCCCTCACTACAGGAAGGATATCAAAAGTGTGACAGGGTGTCAAAGTGCTGGAGCATGTCCAGAGGAGAGCCACCAAGCTGGTGAGGGGTCTAGAGAACAAGTTCTGTGAGGAGAGGCTGAGGGAAGTGGGTATGTTTAGTTTGGAGAAGAGGTGGCTGAGGGGAGACCTCATGGCCCTTTACAACTACCTGAAAGGAGGTTATAGAATCACAGAATCATAGAATCGTAGAGAGGGGGGTGTTGGCATCTTCTCCCAAGTGAGTAATGACAGGACCAGAGGAAATGGTCTAAAGTTGTGGCAGGGGAGGTTTAGATTAGATATTGAGCAGAATTACTTTACTGAGAGAGTGGTCAGGCACTGGAACATCCTGCCCAGGGAGATGGTGGAGTCACCATCCTTGGAGGTATTTAGAAACGGCTAGACTTGGCACTTCAGGGCATGGTCTAATTGGCTTTTGTCTGGTTTTTGGTTTTTGTCTGTCTGTGGTGTGTGTCTGGTGTGTGTATGTGTTGGTTTGTTGTTTTGGTGGTTTTTTGGGTCTTTTTTGTTGTGCGGTTGGACTCAATGATCTCAAAGGTCCCTTCCAACCATGAATATTCTGTGAGTCTGTGCTTCTGTGCATACTGCAATTACTTTTCCCTTTTTTTTTTTTTTTTTAATAAGAACAATTTTTTAACATAACAGGTAACCTGAGAGGGGTGCAATCTTTCCATCCTTGAAGACCTCTAATGGAATGTAAAAAAGCACAACATAGCACAGTGAATGAGAATCTCTGTAAATTTTATCACATACAAGGCCAGTTGATGCTAGAAAGGAATTTTAACTTTAAAGTCTAATATGTAATTTTTATTGCACCACAGCTGTTGGGGAATAATCCCTTGGAACTCACTTCTTTCTGTACTTAGATCCTTCAAGCAGTCCATATACATTTTGTGCTTTCTAAGCTAACAGGTTCTCAAGCCTTAAGAATGAGCTTTAAAAATTTTTTAAAGCCATCTTACAAGCTTTTCATTACATTGTGTTTTGCTGTTATTGATAAAAAATAAAAACATTTTAATAGTATTGTATATGCTATTGACAAGATAATTTTATCTGCACAATTTGCTGAGCCTCTTCTTTGTATTAACCACTTATGACATAAAAGAAGACAGATGTTTTACAGATGTGGAGAAATAAGAGCTTATTAATAATTAGGACACTTAGTTTCATAATTGCATAAACTATATAGACAAGTGTCACATAAGGAATTTGTTCTACCACATAGGGCTGTGGAGAAACATGACATTAAAAGTTAATTTTTCCCTTTGCTCTATTCTGCATATGTAAATTCTACTGCAGACCTCTTTGTGTGTATGTACATTTATTTTTTTCTGTTTATTTTCTTTTAATAGAAGTCCCTGAAATCTCTGGCTACTTTGATCATGCAATTTTGACAAGCAGCTTTTTTTTGTTCCCCCTCCAGACGCACTATCTCTGCCATGATATGCCACTACTATTTGTGTCAATCATGCATCTCCACAAGTGCTGTTAGAGAAGAGCAGAAAGAATTAAAATGTCTACTCCACTTAAAAACATATGTTATTACATCATAACACTAAAGCCCACATAATTGTTGTGGAAGTATAGATGTGCTTAAGACCAGCATGTGTATTCTAATCAAATTGTGTACATAATGGAGATTTATATAAATTACATATATTCTGAAACTTTTCTCAGAGGTTCTGTCTATTCTTTTTTTGGTGAGTTTTGACATTAGAATGTCAATTAGAAATTTTCTAAAGATCAAAAGTTTTCAGTCATGTGTAGTGGAGGGAAAGGAAGAGAGAGGAAAAGCAATATTCTGGGTTGTACTCACACAGAAAGTACAACTGTGGATTGTTTTATATTCTGTTGCTGCAAGACAGTTAAGGAATTAGGAATTTTCAATTAGGAAAGACATATGTCCACTTCTTTTTGCAACTGACAAACTTAAATATGTTCTTCCAAACTTCTAATATTGGGACTAGAAATGTGTATTACTTTGATTTGCTGTAAAGCACTGCAAAGTAATAATTTTGAATGGTCTCTGCAGTATATTTTCTTGCTTTGGGTGAATGGAAGGCATATAGAGGCTGTTGTACTACATCACTAGAATTAGTTTCCTGGGATTAGCATAATGCTATTCTGTGAATCCTCCTTTCTATTTTACTGCTTCTGTATGCCTGTTTGTTTATAGAAAATCCTATCAATCACCTGGATTCATTAAAAGTCTTCCTAAACAGCACAGTTCTGTATAATTTTCTTTATCATTATTTTTAAAACTGCACATGGGAAACCAGTTTATGAAATTTTTTTATTTAGTATAACTCTCCTTTGAGAGGTAGACTAGATTTACATCAAGGCTGATTATGCCAAGATATGATCAAGATACTAAAAAATGTATGCAAAAACATCTACACTTTTCATTAAAAAGGATCATTTTGATACAGAAAAGTTGTTTGGTCTGGGACAGCAAGGAAAATGTTTTGCAAATGCTATTCCAGAATAATGTTACTCAGGCACTGCCTAAAACCCATTTCAATATAAAGGTTTGGAAACACTCTAGAGAATCCCGCTTCTGTGGATTTAAAAACAACTTTGAACCTTTTTAGCAGCAAAACCAGGTCTACTGGAGGGAACACTTGCCTTTCTCTCAGCTTCCTTTCTTTCTTCTGCTCCTCATCCAAGTGATATTAGAAATATATATAGCTGAATGCAGCTCTTATCTGCAGCATTACCTATGTCTTTTAGTGACTTGCACTAAAAGTTACATGATGGAAGGAATTCAACTAATGTAAAGGAACCATTAAACATTTAATACAATTTTTTTTTTCACATATAAACATATAAACAGAAGACTGCTGTCCCTCTGACTCTGTGGAGAGAAAATTCCAAATCCTTTTAAATGTGTGTGAGAAGCTATGAGTTCAGTGAATCCAAAGGAAAAAAATTATTAAAGAGCACCAAAATGTCATCTTGAGTGTTTTGTAGAATTGTAGAGTGGGTTCTTGGAACACTCTTTCTGAAAGCTTTTTAATTTTCACAGCTAGATATGAGTTATCTGTGTTTACCTTTGTGTCATGATTACTTATTTTTCACAGATCCTCCATTTCTTGCTCTCTTTCCTACTTTATAGTTTCGATGTCTGGATATGGATGTAGTTATGTTCTCCTACTTATTGTAAAAAAGAAAGGCACTAAAAAGAAATAACATGCATTTCTTCTGTATTGTGAAAATATTTTATTCCTTTGACATAGTTAAGCCTCAATAATTTCAATTACATGGACAAAATTCAGAGGTAGTAAAAATAATAAATAAAATAAATAGTAAATAAATAAAATATTTGAAGCAACCTTTCTAGTAGTAATGAGAACTAGAAGAGTTTAAACTGTGTGAATTGACCTCTGAGAATCAATATGACAATATGAAATACATACTCTTAAATCCTCTTTTTCTCTAAGAATTTGTGGAGGAAAAATGTCTATTGGTAACATAATATGAAAAGAAAAGTGTTTTTAGTCAACTCAATCTACTTTAGTTTATTATTTTTTGTGTTTTGTTTATGTTAGTATGTCAAGATTGTATTATATTGGGGTATTTTGGTTCATCTCCATTTAACCTGTAGATGGCATCACTACTACATTTACAAACAGAACTATCCAAAACAGGGGTAATGCCTACTGAAAAGATGAAGTTTCTTAAAACACTTCAATACTAATCATAATGGATGAAGTACATTAGAAACTGTGATTTCCCTTAGTATTTCAGTGGCTTTTAGGTCATTCTGTGCACATTTTGTGAGCCATATACTGAGACATCTTTTCAAGTAATTATGTTAGAGGAAGGACATGATGTTAGATAAATCACATAATGCTTAGTTTTCTTGACTCTTGAGTATGCTGCCCCAATCTCTTTTCCTTTCTTACCACTCATTACTTGTATTGAGATAGCATCTCTGAGGCATAGGTGCCCTTTTATGTGTTGTACAAGCACATGAAAGAGAGGTTTCCTGCTGTCTTGCTTTTATTCTTTAGGAAGTACTGAAGTGGAGACTAAGGAAGCAAACGATGAAGGGTTTTTATCCTTTCTGCCTGTTTTCTGTGTGATTGCAGCTTAGGGTCATGCTCTCTTTGTGCCTCAGTTTCTAATGCCCAAAAATATTTCAATATGAAATCATAAAAATTTGCCAGTACTTTGCACCTGAAGCTTGCTTTCCTGGCTACATAATCAAAACAGCCCATTGGAATTGCAGAAAATTACATACTGGATCTTAAGTCCTGAGGTCATGATTATGGTTATTGTCGTGAGACAGTGTCAGAACATACTGCAAATAATATTGTGTGTAACTGTGGAAGACTTAGTAATAATTCTACCAGAATCCTAGCAAAATGCATAGTTTCTGTGAACCATGTCAACTAATATTTAGTTTAGGGCAAAATTTGCCTTCAACAGCTTTCAAGCATTTTCTGTACTTACTGCATTAGTCTGCTTACCTTGCAAGAACAGCAGTTAAAAGGACTCATGGTAATAAAACCTATTTGAGATTTCGTAAGTAAGTCCTCCATGATTTGTTGAGTTTATATCAATTCAATGTATGTAAATTCTAGGGAAATGTATTAAAATTTTAAATAGCTCAGTGATATTCTTTCTTGCTTCTATGAGTAATAATACTGTCTATATTAGGTCAACTAGTCAACACACTGTGGCAGATATAACCAAAATTTCTTTGTCATTTTGGATGGTTTTATTTGACTCTGGATAAGGATAAAATAGATGCAGGAAGAAAACGGAAAACCAGAAACAGTATTCTGAGACACCAGTGATTCACTGTTTTCATTTGTATTTAACGCACAGGAAACAAAAACCTCTACGAATTATGGCCAATTGCCTCCTCTCCTCATGTTAATTTTTTCCCTCTTCTTTCTGTCTTTTTTCTTTTTTTTCTTCTTTCATTCTGCAAACCCTTTCCTTCATAGGCATTTGTTGAGCATAAGTATTGCTGGGAAACTGAAAGGACTAACTGATGAGTCTGAGCTTCACTTCCCATTTTATTGATTGTAAAGAAAAGTTCAAATGACTACTGACCTGCCAAGAAAAAAAGAAAATCTCTTTTGTTGAGTATAATTTGCTAACATATTAAATTATAAATAATGTGAACTTGCAAATCCTCAACAAGTATTAAATGCTACTGAAGGAGAAAGGAATTTAGTGTAAAAATACACTGCATTTGTAATTGGAGAAAATGCCTTTTAGAAATGAAGCTGAGTGAAAGATTGCAAAATGAGATCACTGCGGTTTACGGTGGTTCACTGTTCTGCAAGAGGACATGCACTTAAATTAGGACACAACTTCATTTACTCATCTGGGAGCCATTGACAAAAATTATTTTGCAGGTCATTATTTGTTGCTTCCTTCTCTCTACCTAGTGAATGACTTTTATTACTTTCTGTGACCTACCACATCAGATTCCTAGGTTTGTTTGGACCTCATTGCTTCCCGGTCAGGGTTAAAAGTTCAGTGAAGAAGGGTATTCACTTTGCTGTATTAAACATTAATCCTAAATTGCCAGATTTTCTGGTGTGAAAACATTGTTTCTTCCTTCATAGACTAGATGCTCACAAAAGAGTGTGTCATCTGCCAATGCTGGTACTAGTTACTAGCTTGACTGGTTTTCCTTCCATGGGTTTCTATGTTAAAAAGTTATCTTCCTGAAACGAGTTTGAAAACTGTATCAGCATTCAGGTAAGCAAATATGTCCATATTCCCTAAAATTTGATGTATACAATAGTTTTGATGAGCATCTACCTGTCTTTATTGCAGAGTTGGAGTTGTTCAGCCTGGAGAAGGGAAGGTCTCAGGGATACCTTGTAGCAGTTTTTCAATATACAAAAGGGGTTTACAAAAAAGATGGAGAGCGACTTTTTTACCAGGGCCTGTAGAGATAGGACAACACTTAACAAATTGTGATTTTTGTGGATGCCCCATCATTGGAAGTGTTCAAGGTCAGGTTGGATGGGTCTTTGAGCAACCTGATCTAGATGTAGATGTCCCTGCCCAAGCAGGGACTAGTTTCAGTGCTTCCCTCCAATTCAAACCATTTCATGATTTTCTGATACTGTGATTCTATCACAAACCTTTTGGCTTGCCACTGCCTTCAATCATGGCCAGTTCTGCTTCTACCTAATGCAATTTAAACCAGCTTACAGTTTTCTTCAGTGACCTAAAACTTATGTCTTAATAATTGAATTTCTTCTTTTATGAAACTTCAGATAGTAATTTATTTTTATTTCTTGTCAGGCCAACCCATTTTTAACCCGATGCTAAGCATCAGTTCTGACATCTCACTGGACCTGGTACAGAATTTTCATTCAAATGGACTTTCTAGCAATAGCCTTACCTGTATCTTGCACATAAATGATGGTGACTGATAACTTGCAAGTCCTCAGTCTAACTAGGTTTTTGACTCTCAGTCTTTCCTATTAATTTAATTCAGGTACACACAGATTTATGTATCATGGAATCACGGAATCACAGAATTGTCAGAGTTGGAAGGGACCTCTAGAGATCATCTGGTCCAACTGCCCTGCTAAAGCAGGATTGCCTAGAGCACATTACTCAGGACTGGATCCAAGTGGGTCTTGAAGGTCTCCAGGGAAGGGGACTCCAAGACTTCTCTGGGCAGCCTATTCCCGTGCTCTGTCACCCTCACCATAAAGAAGTTTTTCCTCATATTTGAGTGGAACTTCCTATATTCCAGCTTGAGCCCATTGCGTCTTGTCCTATCACTGGAAACCACTGAAAAGAGTCCAGCTCCAACATCCTTCAACCCACCCTTTAGATACTTATAAACATAAATAAGGTTTCACCTCAGCCTTTGCTTGTCCAGGCTAAAGAGTTCCAGCTCCTTTTGTGCAACTGAAAGAGCCTTGTAGTTTTCCTGAAGGCGATTTCACTTTAAATGTCTTACACTACTCTTTTAAGAAATGCCTAATTTAAAATACTTGTGACCATCCTGAGATGAAGAAGTAATGTCTGAACAGTTTCTTTCATGAGTGAAGTAACATTTTTAAATTCTGAATGGAATTTATTGAAAGCGCATGTGTTTACACTAAGGAAACAAATTTATTTTCCCAAAATAATTACCTATTACTGTCTATGTGTTTTGGGAAAATTAGAGTCTGAGAAATAAATCTTGGTTTGGATTAAATCAGGCGTTCTTGAAAATTACATCAGTATAATCTAAGTGAGTTATCCACAGACCAGTTTAAATTGTAAGGGTTTATAAGATCCTGAGCTGCAGGTTTTGCTTTATGGCAAAGTTATTATACAGTAAGTACACAAGAGACAGCATGATATGATTTCAAAGACTAACCTTGGCAGATCCTCAGCATTCAGATTACCTGTTCTGAATGCAATAGAACACGTATCTTCCTATGTAATACTTCTGTTGGTGAATTGTCTTTCATTTTATTGAAAATATGTATATACATAAACTCAAATATAATCTTGGAAATGAACGCATACAAAAAATGTACTGCTGCACCAATTGAATCACTGGGCAAGCTAATAAATAATAATGAAAAAATGTTCTTTCAGAAGAATGACAATAGCAGCCTTGAAATACATAACGATTTTAACTTATTCTGTTCCATATATAAATGAAATATTTTAAATATTCAATTAGTTCTAACCATATGTCATTATATCAGAATACAGAAGACTTACAAATGTGATACACACAGATAAAATACAGTGCATATTACAGCAATGTAGACATAACAATAAGGCATGTGTTGAGGACGATAAAACTGCTTATTCCATTAAAATTTACACAAAAAGGCACACCTTCAAGAAGATATTAGGGTGATGTTTTAAAATTAGTCATCTTAGGGTGATATTTAATTATTATATAGTAGAAATTAATTATAAAATATATCAACCAACTTTTCTTTTTTGTAGTGAAATACTTATTTCCATCAGTACCTGCTATTGGAGATTTTAAAAAACAAGATGTAAAAGCTGTAGACTAATCTTTGTTAAAGTAAATGGTGCTAAATAAGTAAATGCCTATATCTTTACATGTTTCATGCCCCAAATACATAAATGTTTTTAAACACAGAAAGTTTAAGTAATAAACTTAAAATATTTCAGTATTTATAATGTTTTTATTACCCTGCCACTACCTACATTGTGTTAAAATAAGCTTACTCAGATGAAAGTAGTTAGCAGCAAATCCAGCAATATAAGCAGTATACCTCTATTTCTATTGCAGCCATATTTGATCAGGCAGCAACCCACAGAGTGTGTGTTATCATGACCTCAAAGTTAATTCATTCTACAGAGCATATATATCAAATAAATAACAATACATCCAGATTGTCAAGTGGTTCAATTACCAGTATGCAAAATATTTACAGTTTATAAATATCATGTCAACATAGGGTGGTTTGGACAAATTAAATCACAAATCTTGTTATAACTTAAAAGAATTTCCTTAGACTACTTGCACTAGTCAAATTGAAAATAAAAAAATTAACTAAATGAAAATAAAAATGTATGATAGTATTGTTAGTCGACTGTCGGCTGAACACAAGTCAGCAGTGTGCCCAGGAGGCCAAGAAAGCCAACAACATCCCGGTCTGTATCAGAAACAGCGTGGTGAGTAGGACTTGGAAGGTGATCGTTCCCCCTGTGCTTAGCACTGGTGAGACCCCACCTCGAGTACTGTGTACAGTATTGGGCCCCCTACCACAAGAAAGACATTGAGGTGCTGGAGCGGGTCCAGAGAAGAGCAACAAAGATGGTGAGGGGTCTGGAGCACAAGTCTTATGAGGAGTGGCTGAGGAAACTACGGTTATTTAGCCTAGAGAAAAGGAGGCTGAGGGGAGACATTATTTCTCTCTACAACTACCTGAAAGGAAGCTGTAGAGAGGCGGGGGTCAATCTCTTCTCTCAAGTCACAGGTGACAGGACTAGAGGAAATGGCCTCAAGTTACGCCAGGGGAGGTTCAGGCTGGATATTGGGAAAAAATTTTTCATTGAAAGGGTTATCAGACACTGTAATGGGCTGCCCAGGGTGGTGGTTGAGGCACCATCCCTGTACGTATTCAAAAGACAGCTTGATGTGGTGCTGGGAGACATGGTTTAGTGAGTGTGTTGCATTTTGTTTGCTGTGGGGGTGTTTATTTTTGTCAGAGTTAGGTTGATGGTTGGACAAGATGATCTTGAAGGTCCCTTCCAACCTAGAAGATTCTATGATTCTATAATTCTATTTTGCAAAATTCTCTGTAAAGAATTTAGACCTCATCTGCTACACTGTGTCTCTTGAGTCACGTCACTGAAAATGGGATGATGGCCCAGTTAGATAGCTTTTTTTAAAAATTATTTTCAAAATGATATAAAAACTTAGAAGACAATTAGAAATGTCTAACAAGATTCCACAAATCTTCTGTCTCACAGAACATTATTTTCTGAAAATAGCTTAAGATGATGACAATTACAGTGCCATATGTACAGATAGCACATTTTCTACCCAACAATTCTCTGAGTAAGTTTAGTGAAATAATATTATAATAATAAACAATCTCTGCACCCACCTCTTAGCCCTTGGCTTATAGTGTGGAGCTACTCAAATTATTTTAGCATGCAATCACACAACACTACTGTCTTAAATTTCATATTTCAGAGATATACAAACCTGTCTTAATTTCATCATGAATTTTAACTATAACAAGTTTTTTTTTTTTCCCATGTATTACCATAGAATCATAGAATGGAAGGGTCCATAAAGATAATCCACTTTCAACGACCCTGCCATGGGCAGGAAAATCTTGCACTATACCAGGTTACTCAAAGCCCCATCCATCTTGGCCTTGAACACCTCGGAGAAGGAACATCCACAACTTCTCTGGGTAACCAGTTCCAGTTCACTTCTCAGGCAACTGTCTCAGATTGTCCTATTAGGAAAGGAGCTCCAGCCCTCTGATCATCTTCATGGCCTGGACTCGTTACAATAGGTCCATGTCTTTCCTGTGCTGAGGACTCCAAAGCTAGATGCAGTACTCTGTGTGGGGTCTCACAAGGGCAGAGCAGAAGAACAGAATCACCTCCCTACACTGGCTGGCCACACTTCTTTTGATGCAGTACAGGATACAGTTGCCTCTTTGGGCTACAAGGGCACATTACTGGCTGATGTTGAGCTTCTCATCCACTGACATCCCCAAGTACTTCTCCTCAGGGCTTCTGTCAATCCATTCTTTACCCAGTTTGTATTTGTACTTGAGATTTCCCTGACCCACATGCAGCACCTTGCACTTGGTCTTGTTGAAAACCATGAGGTTCATATGGACCACCCCTCAAGCCTGTCCAGGTCCCTCTAGATGGCATCCCTTCCCTCCAACACATTGATCGTGCCACACAGCTTGGTATAGTCAGTAAACTTGCTGAAGGTGCACTCAATCCCACTGTCACTGTTGCTGACAAAGGTGCTAAGCAGACACAGTCCCTGTACTGACCCCTGAGGAGTGCCACTCATCATTGGTTTCTATGTGGACATTGGACTGTTGACAGCAAGTTTTTGAATGTAGATATTCAGCCAATTCACTAACCACCAGGCGGTCCATTCGTCAAATCTGTGTCTCTCCAATTTAGAGGCAAGGATGTTGTGCAGGATAGTGTCAAATGTTTTGCACACGTCCAGGTGAAGTATGTCAGTTGTGCTTTATCCACCAATGCAGTGAACCCATTGTAGAAAGCAGCCAAATTTGACAGGCACAATATACCCTAAGTGAAACCATGTTGGCTGTCACAAATCACCTCCTTCTTTTCCATGTCCCTTAGCAAAGTTTACAGGATCTGCTCCACAATTTTGCCGGGCACAGGTGAAACTGACTGGCCTGCAGTTCCCCAGGTTCTGTTTTTTTTTTTCTTTTTAAAAATGGGGGTTCAGTTTCGTCTTTTCCAGTCAGCACGAACTTCATGAGACTGCCACAACTTTTCAAATATGACAGGTAGCGGCTTAGCAACTTCATGCACCACTTCCTTCAGGACCTGTGGATGGATTTCATCAGATCCCAAAGATTTGTGCACTTACAGGTTCTTCAAATGCTCTTGAACTGATCTTATTGTACACTGGAAAGTTCTTCATTCTTCCAGTCTATGCTTTCGCCTTCTGTGGCTTGAGTGGTCTGACTAAAGCACTTGCTAGTGAAGACTGAGGCAAAAAAAAAGTCATTGAGTACCTCCTGGATTGCTTACGCTGTGTTCTGTTATTCCTCCAACAGATCTTGGGGTGGTTGAAGTCCCCCGTGAGGACTAGGACTTGTGTATGTGAGGTTGCTCCTGTTTATCTATCTGTTTATAGAGGGCCTCATCCACTCTGTCTTCCTGGTCAAGTGGCCTGTAGCAGACCGCCACAGTAACATCACCTATCCTTGCCCTCCCTTTAATCACAGGATCTCTTTCAGCTCCTCATACATTCTCATCCATTCATCCTCAGCACTCCAGCCGGTCCTTGACATAGAGAGCAACCCTATGCCTGTCTCCCCTGCCTGGACTGGAATGTGCTCCAGTCATAGGAGCCATCCCACCATGTCTCCATAATGTCATTATGATCATAGCCCTGAAGGCGTGCACATCTCTCTAACTCATCTGCTTATTCCTCATGTTATGTGCATTTTCATTGAGACATTTAAGTTGACCTCCCAAAGAAGTTGACTTACTGGCTGGAGTAGCTGGAATTCCCCTGTGTTGCACTCCAGGTGATTTCCAGATGACCCGTCGTGACCCTTCTCCAGGTTCTGGGCTTCTATTGCAGGCACTGGTAGAAGAGGGGTGGATTAAAATTCTCTTCCCCTGGTAACTTTAGTTTAAAGCCTTCTGCACAAACTTGGCAAGGCTATGTCTGAAGATGCTCTTCCCCTTCTCTGACAGTTGAACCCCATCAGCCCCCAGTAGACTTGGTTTCATAAAGTGAGTTCCATGGTTTATGTAATCGAGCACCTGTCTGTTTTCTATAGCAGCTTCTAATTTCTTCATATTCAGAAAAAATATCTGATTTCAGTTTCATCATTTCCATAAGCTGATATATAGTACTTAATGCAACATTTTTTTCTCCAGCTGCCAAAGAAGCCAAACCAGTGAAGAAATAGGGTACAGGTAAGAAAATAAGATAAATGACCTGAGCGATGAGGACATATTTAAAGGATTTGGTACCTTCTTTGCTTACTTTACATTCTAGAACATGATCAAAATTGTTCTGTGAAAAAATAAAAAACCTCATTTTTCAAAGGCATTGATGAAATTGTAAAGGCAGAGGGTGCCAGAAGAAGCAGTATCTTCCATTAGATCTTTATTAACTGAAAAAACATAGAGAAGCTTTTGGTTCTAAAATGCTTCATCAGGCAGTGCAATGCAGTTCTTGCAGGAAAAAAAAATCCACAAGAAAGTTAAGCCAGTTCTGCTTAACCTATTCATAAGATAAGGTTGTGAAATTATTCCTGTGAATGTTACAGGATCCCTGCCTTTGAATCGACATCTCTAGATCAGAGAAATATCGTTCCTCATGATCAGAATAATACAAAAAACTGAACTAAGATGTTTATACATGTGTCGAGAGCAATCTGCAGCCAAGCTTTAGCCATCTGAAATGGCTAAAATATGGCTGAACTTCTTTCAGATTGGGAAGAGACAAGCAAATGGCAAGGTGAGAAAAGTGCCTTGAGAAAAGGCACTTGAGGAGGATGAGTTAGAGACAAAGGCTAGGATGAAGATGGAACATTTTATTTTTATTTTTAAAGTAATGCTGAGGTGTTAGACTATGATCAAAAAAGGATATAAAGGTGAAGAACATTAGAGGTTTACTGATTAGATGGAAGAAATTGCATGGTCAAAACAACAATAGAAAACTTATAGCACCATAAGTTTTAATGTTTCTGAAAGCTCAATAAAAGGAGACAAACATTTCTCAAGGACAAGCAGGCAGTACTCCAGATACATGTAAACCACAAAGACAAACTTCTCTTTTCCAGAGACAAAATCTGAAGTTGAGTCAATGTTTGTTGAGTGTCAGGTTCTGGAGAAAATTACAAAATAAATTAAAGAACAGATTTTTTTTTTTTCCTTCCATTTTTTTCTTAAAACTTATAAATGGAATACTTTTCATTCTTTGCCAGTTCTAGACATTTCTCTGGAATATAAACATCTGTCAGAATAAAAAATACTCTCAGAATATTTAAAAATGTAACTTGGATAAAATAGAAAATATAGGTAGATGATAGATATCACGCTCTTTCAAGGTCACATTAGTAATGAAGAGATTCAGGGAAATTTGTGAACCAACTCTGCGGAAACCTGAGACAGGAACATAAAGATTTAAATAGTAGCTTCAGAGAAGGCCACTCTGACATGAACAAAGGAAGAGGATCTCATTCTTGGGTTTTTCTCAAAGAGAACTTCTCACTTTCAGCAGAAAGCCTAATGTTTTAGGAGAACCAAGCCTTTTACAGCTCCTAGTGATGGTACCTTTGAAATTTTGAGAGCTCATTGGCATCTTCTTTTATAAAAATGCCTAGTCATCGTGTTTCTTCAGGCTCTACATATATTTTGCAAAATGTTTGACTTCAAAAGCATATGTCTGGATATGGACTAAGTAAGAGCTGAAGGATCTGGCATATTATGAAAGCTTGATGCTGCATTTAAAAGGAAGAATATATCAAATACTTTTTCACTTCAATTTCTGCCTTAAAACAAAATTATTAAATTTTCAGATAATTTGCATTTGGTTACACTGTCTGCACAATTATAGCCCATGGAGAAAAGTAAGGATCTAGGGAATGATGAACAAGCCTTTTCCTTCTGATAGCGCCCATGTTTGCTGTTACAGAAAACAACAAATCTCAACTATCTTAGTAATTGATTCTATCTTGTTTTTCTTTCTTAACTACTTCTGCCATTCTTCTGCAATAGTTTGAGGTATATAAAGCTTACAGGTCTATATGTCAGCTGGTTATCCTTTTTTGAGATAGTAGATTGAAACAAGCTAAGGATGATTCACTGGCCTCTTTTAAATGCGTAAGCAGACATTATTTGGCTCTCTAGATACTGATCATTCTCCACAGACTGTGAAAAAGTCTGGAGTGATTAGCTCAAACATACATGCCTGGTCAGATGACTAGAAAACAGGGCAGATTAATCCTACATTTATTTTCTGGCAGCTGCCAGAAGTCTTAACATCTCTATAGCTCAGTGAATAATTTCAGATAGGAAATGCATTCAATTAACTTCATCTGCCTCTCATTTCTAATCATAAGCAGTCTTTTATGTTCTACTCTTTTGGAAAAAAAAAGGAGTAATTTATAAGGTATTCCTTAGTATGTAAATATGCAATATAAATTTCCAATGTTAATAGCGGAGATGTATGGGTTAATTTTCACTGGTGTTAAAGTCACAAAGTATTTTTTTCTCTCCTGACAGGAGAGAAAGTCAGTTGTGGTACTGATTTACTGATTTCCTCCCAAATTCTGGTGTGGTTTGTTGTTGGGGTTTTTAAATTCCATTTATTTTCTGAATGTAAAGTAATTCTGCAGAATACCATTCAGAGACAAAGAAAAATAAGGAAATCTCAGCTGAAACACATTTGGAGTCTTAAAATGTTTATGAGTGTATAGAGTTCTGTCATTTGCACTAGGAAGGAGGAAGGGAGACATTCCATTTCAAAGAATTTCACCACTGTGGTTATTCTTACCATTGTGTAATTATTCAATAATTTGATTTAGTGAATACCAAGTACTATTACCCTAGGTAGTCATTCCCCCCCCTTCCTTCCCCCTGCCTCCAGAGTTCTTGTTTTCAAGTTCTTCTCTGTTTTGTTCACTTTTGCTGACAGTGGAAATTTTGATTGATGTCTGGTTTAGATCTTGCCCCATATACTTTCTTATAGATAATTTTTTATTTTCACATCATTTTCACTGGACTAAAAATATATTCAGGAATATTTTTAAGTAAATGAACTAATGATGCACAACCTAAAATAAAAAGTCAAATAAGTGGCACTATTTAGCTTGGCAAAATATGTATCAATTTCAAAATTACATTAGAAATTGGGAATATTTTATGTCCATATAGTCATTTATGTTATACTACATTTTATTGCCTGAAATTCTTTATCCAGAATTTATCCCAAGAGTCTATTTGACTGCTCTTATTTGCTAATGAAATATTTGTATCAAACTTTTGAGTATTTTAAGTGACCTACAGGGTTATTGTTGTCAGCCTCATTTTTATTCCTGAGGGTGATGCGGTGATATTGTGTTCCCTATTTCCTCTGGTGTTTTGATAAATGTTACAGGAGTACTGCAGAAAGAAAGTGCAATTATTGCACAGGAAGAAAAAGTGACTATATGTGGATGGTCAATATACTTATACTGCACAGGAAGTCAGCAGTGTTTGTGGGTCAAGGATCAACTCAGTGACATACCTGTATGGAATTGCTTGAAAGCTGTTTCTTAAGAAAAAGACAAATGTAGGGCTTGAAAGCCCTACATGAGAAACCACTCATTATTCAGTCCAATTCTGTATTGAAATGGGACCAGGTGCACTGATGTTGTCTCTGACAAGAGTCTGTCTAACTTGTTCTGAAAAGCCTCCAATGAAAGGGATTCTACAATGTCCCTAAGAACATTGTTCCAGTGCTTTACAATACTCATACAGCATTAAAAATTATATTAGAAAAATGTCATCATTGAAAAAGATATAGAACATGAAAGCTCTTTCAAGGGGCAAAGTAACTTTGCCCAGTGGATACTCAATATCCATAAAGTGAAAAGAAAAAAAACCCACCTTACCACCCTTATTGAAATAAAATATAAAAAGAAGTGTACAACAAAATGTAACTCTGCAGGAGATGACTTGGCAAGGAAGAGAAGATAAATATATGCAATTGTACTTCATTTGACCAGAAATAGTGAAGTCAAGTTCTTAGGGCTAATTTTTCATCTGAAATATCATCCTTACAACTGCAGAGTGCCCCTTAAAAGCACAGGCACTGATTCAGTGTTGAATCAGAGGGGAAAATATTGCCTACTAAATCACTAGTACTGTATCTTGTACCATTCTGCTTTTTCTTGGAATCTTTCCATTTGAGCTGACCTCAACCCTTCTAAGCAACTAAGAACAGTCAGGATCACGGTAAAAGCCAATGTAAGCAACTATAAATTCATAGAAATCACATTAATTAACTGCAATTAACTATTTGTTAAGGATTACCAATATTGTATTCTGTTAACCACAACAATATTTGGAAATTATTGTGTTATGTTGTTCACTTACTGCTGGGAATTTTGAGGCAAAATTGAAAATCAATGTAGAACAGCTTTTCTTCTTATATCTTTTTTAGAAAACTATGATTGACAACAATGACAGATGACTTGCAAACTGGCCTGGAGATTTGGGAATAGATCAGAAAGACTATGGTGGTGTCTAAAATAAGCAAGGCTGAAATTATATTGCTAAATTCAAGGACGTCATCCAAAGTAAGTTATTGTGTCTTCAGGAGATGTTAAATGTTTGGAAAAATGTCAAATTCCAGCAAGTTCAAAGGTTGTATCTGGATTACAATTTAGCTTAACTCCTTTCTTCTTGTGAAATTTGATTATTATTCATAAGCAGATACGTATCAATTCTTATCATTTATTGCCTTGTCTTTTTGTTTTCTCTACAGTTAGGTTGTCCTTAGGCTTCTAATTTTCTGGAAAAAAAATTACTTGTTGGCAGTTGGAACTACCTTCAGATGCCACACTAGTTGGATTAAAAGGAATGAAAATTGTCCATGGTTACTCTACAATTGAAACTGGGCAACCTAGAGTCCCCGTCTGTGATTGAATATCCATGAAAAAGACTGCTTTCTTTCCAGATTCTTAATACTGTCCAAGTGATATGAAAATAACTTAATCTTAGCAAGTTTTCCAAGTGTTTCTAATATTCATACAGTTATTTAAATATGAAAAATATCCATAAGAACTGAATACTGATTAAAGTTGCTTATATGATTTACAAACCTATTAATCTTTATGTGTTATTAATGAAGTTTAACACTTTAAATAACTTATAGGAGACTATATTGTTTGTATATTAATGTCCTTAAACCTTTTTTTTAACTTTTGGATATTGAAAGTAAGTGCTGATACTAAGAAAGACTATAAATCTCTTGTAAAAATCATGCTACAGTGTGTGCTTTGAAAGAACATAAATATCAGGAGCATTCGTCACTTTCCTTGACATTGCACAGTTCTTATGTCTTTTCAACAGACACAGAAGTATAAATAAACATATTGGAAATTTGAACACACTTTGGCTTGAAATGTTGTTATGTGTATAACATATATATGTATATATGTGTATAAATTTTCAGTTTATATATTTGACAGATATATATATGACCTGTCACTATGAAACTGATCTACTGATGTAATAATAAAGTGTGGACAAAATTTACTTTAGGATAATAAAGGAGATTAAAATTCCCTTTTGAAACAACACAAAGACAGCTTTCAGGTTCACAATATTTAGACAAGAATACCAATATTTGTTTGACTACTGTTGTATAGTGCAAAGGCTACAGAGACCGAAACATATATAGGAAAAATTTCTAGCTTGGAGATTACAAACTACACTGAAACATTTCCAATACTGGCCATACAACACTAGTAAGATTTTTGGACACTCACAAAGCTGTTTGGTTTAGATCTCAAACATTAAATCTTCTTTTCTGTATTTTGAGCAGAGTAGGCCCCAGTCTGCCTTTGCCTTCAATTCTTTTGATTGTCTGTTGGCTGAGATGCTTCAGAACTCCAAACCTCAGTTGCCATAAATACAACCATAGCTTAAGCACATGTATTCTTTCCAAAAGTTTCCATTTCTGAGGGTTCTGTTTTATAATTTGCCTGTTCAGGACCTCATGGAATAAGACATAATCTTCTCTCCCAGGCCTGATGACCTAGTCACACTTTGTTTAATTGGAATAGGGGAATACAGCATTATGAAAGTGTGCTGTGCTACCTGTCTGCCATAGCTTTTCTAATGTCAGTAATTTCCTCCGAGTAATCCTGTCACATCTATATCTTTGCTTATTTTAGACAGATGGAACTGGTGTTCTAGAACAACATGTAAGATTAAAGCAAACTTTACAGTATGACTATGTGTTCTTCTAACATTTTTCTCAGATTTACACATTTCTTACGATACAATTATTCTGTTTACTGATGTTGAGTCCAATAAGAATGAACTATACTTGCCAAAGTGTGACATTATGGTTATGATGTTTATGTTTCCCCCTTTTCACATACAGCAGCTGTGTTTAGAAAAAGTTTTCACAAGATCAGTCCTATAATGTATGACATTCCTCCACTACTTTTCGTCTTACATTACTATGAATATAGTTTTGTCAGCTTTGAACTTAATGAAAACTATTTCATATTTATTATGCATTGATAGTAAAGTTGATATTGGAAAAGACTAAACAGAATGAATTTTCTCTCTAGATATCATAATACAAACTAAGATCATTTCAAAGAAATGAAAAAAGATGCATTTTTCCTTCAATCTCCCAACATTTATATCAATAACATTATTTTTTTTTTTATTGGACTCTCACAGTCAGTCCTTGAAAAAATAAATTATTCAGTTCATAGTATCCTCACTTTGTTGTTGAGATATTCTAATTTCAGTTTCCATTTTTTGTCCTGTCAATTTACATCTATTTTGTTGAAAACCAAATCATAATCTAGTTGGTACTGCTTAGCTTATTTTTACCTATACTAACCATATTGTAAGGAATTTCTATTCTAATTTCATTTAATAATTTTATCTGGACTTCAAATTCTGGATCATTTGGATTATTCTTTCTGAGGATGAACAATTACTCATTGCTATGTAAATTCAAGTGCATGAGATTTGTGTCTTCTATACATCTTCGCAGATTAAATACCTTACAAAGCCTGGAGGAGATCAGTCCAGCTCAGTGAGATTTCAGGGTTCTTTTTATTTTGTTTACTTCATTAAGACAGGAAGAGTGAGGTTTTAAAATCTTTAGATACCATTGTTTCATTTCAGACTATTGCCCTCTCATTTTTTATATTTCCACTCCCATAAGCACTTGTACTTTCATTAGTGTTCATAGGTTTTCCCCCTCCTTCTTTTCTCTTATCCATCCATGCCATGTTTTTCTTGACAGAAAAAGAAGAGGAGGGGATCTCCATGAAAAGGAAATGGTACCTTCTCAGCAAGAGTTGTAATACTGTACAAAACATCGTCTTGCTGTTACTTGAGTTTGTATTGACAGATGTGATCCATTTAGATCAAACTGACTTAATTCAGGATTGGAATGTCTTTGGTAATTGGTTTCTGATTTAGAAGCTTCTCCATCTTATAGATGGGAATATTTCAGTTCTGGGCTGCACAATCTAAGACAGATGCTGAGATACTCATATGTGTCCAGAGGAGGGAACAAAGTTGGTGAAAGGGCTGGTACACATGTTCTGTGATGAGTGGCTAAGGAGTTCGGGTTTGTCTAGTCTGGACAAAAGGAGACTGAGGGTTGACCTCATTGTCCTCTGCAGCTTCCTGAGGAGGTGCAATGGAGATTTGGGTGCTGATCTTTTCTCCCAGGTGTCCAGTGATTGGACACAGGAGGTGGCTCAAAGCTTCATCAGGGGAGGCTCAGACTTGATATTAGGAAGCATTTCTTTATTGAGAAAGTGGTCAAACACTGAAACAAGCTTCCTAGAGAGTTGTCCAATGCCTCATATCTGTCAGTGTTTAAGATGCATTTGGACAATGCCCTTAATAACATGCTCTAACTTTTGTTCATCCCTGAATTGGTCAGGTAGTTGTACTACTTGATTGTTGTAGATCCGTTCCAACTGGAACCACTCTATACAATTCTATTCTATTCTACTCTATTCTATTCTGTTCATTTGACTCCATAGAGATGTGCAAGGTGCCATAACTGGTCTCCTTGTAGGCAAGAAAAAACCTTTTTCCAGGAAATGGACCTGAAAGTTCTGTTCTGTCCTCTGTTGTTTTTGACGACCAACTTGGCTACAGTCAGAGGAGACTGATAATAAAATCTCTTAGCTTTTTGAGGTCTTGGATAAAAATTCTCTAAGCAAAAAGATAAAAGAAAAACCAGAAGAATCCAGAAGAGTCAGACAAAAGTCTGGGACCTGTTACAATCAGTGTATATATGAAACAAGAATTCCCTTGTGGCCTAGAAATCATATATGCAGATTCAAGTACATGTGTGCCCAAAAATTTATGAAAAAAACCCTCAAGATTTTCTTGTGGAAAAGTGTGTTTTTATTATTGTCACTCTCAGTTTCCAGTAATGCCTGAGTAATGCAGACCACTGCTCCATATATGTCCATGGACAATTTTTGATTTTTGAGTTGGAAGTGGAGAACATAGGTGTTATTTACATGCAGAGGTGTCCTGGGGGCAACATGATGAGTTCCTGAGACAAATTTCAAAAGCTGGACACTAGAAAATTACGGGAAAGAAGAGGAAAAGGACTGTTCTTCCCTGCATTTTGGGGTACAAAAGTATTAAGACAGACAATGATCTTCCTAAACTTTAATGTAAAACTTCTGGACGCATATCAAAGCAGAAGTAGGCAGCTGGAAATAGGAGCAAGCATTATGAACCAAAATGTTTCAGGATAGGTTACCTGTATATACATAAGTTTCTGCAGAACCTGACAGCTGTGACCTGACTGCTATAGTGAAATAGGCTCTTCCTTCTCCAGTCAGTAACCAAGGCCACCTATAAAATACTATTCTGAAGATTTATAGTGATTTTACTCTGGAGCTTGAGTTGCCTTGTGAGATGCTTTCATGACCTGTCCTTAAATTTAGTCCACCTGCCTGGAAGAAAAAGATGAATAATAGAAAGCTAGATACCACGAGTGGCGGGTCTGTACCATAAACACATGGTACTTTGGTCAAAACATAGAGACAGGGATCTTCCTTGCTATCTTTTGACAGATATTAGACTAAGGATCTAGACAAAAAAAAATTTAGGAGAAGTTTAAAATGGGAAGGAAGATTCTGAAAAAAAAAATGGATACAGGTGCCTATCAGCTGGGTGTGATATGAAAAGGGGGTGGTTGAGTAGTAGAAACCGACTTCCAAAGGACTTTTTGTCTAATATAAGGAAAAGACTGTGTAATTTTATGTTGTCATAGTTCTGTTATTCCAAACTGAATTTTGTGACCTAATCCTAAAGCTAAAATGATTAGGCTGGTCTGAGTGGTATACTCGTCCAATATGTTTTATTTTTGTTAGCTTCCTGCTCTCTAATTTTTGCTGAACATTATCATCCAAAGATAAAAAAGTTGGAAACTGTATATTAACATAATTTATATGGTACTGTAAAAATTTCTTAGAGATGTCTAGTTTTCCACCTTCACAGAAAAGCACTGCAGTGCTACTGGCAAGTGTCTTTGGACTTCTTTATGTCATGTGAGAAATGTATCGGAGGGCTTAATATTGTAAGTGTTGCCAAATGCTACTGGAGAAGGAAGTAGAGCAAATATAATTTTCCACAAGGGTAATGAGACCTGATTAACAAAGTTGCAAAGCTGCAACTAGCAAGCCAAAATTAAAAATTCTAGAGAAATTGATTTAGAGCCGGTGTTCCTATCTGCTGTTGACTGGGTTAGACTATGGTCTTATCATTGACTTCTGTGCCATAATTTAATTATAGTAGTTCATTCTTTCTGGATAGCACCATCCTTGGAGCAACATACTAATACATCATTGGCTGTTGATGATCACTAATGATGAATCACACTAATATATCATTAGCTCTGTCACACAGGTGGCTTTGCAGATTAATTTCATCAGAGCAATGACCTGTGATAATGATGCATTACTCAAAAGCTAATTTTGATAGGAAGGTGTCTTACGTCATTTTGCATTCAAATGTTATTTAATTTATCTAAAGCTGATCATTGAAGAACAAGTGTTAGAACTCTGCAAAAATAGTGCAAAAATATTAAATCAAAGAAAAGAAGGCAAAACCCTGTAGTATATATGTATAAAAAAAAATTGCAGTAGAATAGAATATTACCACTAAAATTTCCTTTACATTTTAGAGAAATATATTATTCCATGGATTTATTTTCTATTAACTTATTTTTCCATGCATCTGTCCTTTGATCTTCATCAAGAGAGACTCATTAACTTTCATCTCCCCAGTAAAAATACATCTTTTCCACACAGGTGTTAGTTCTTCTGAACTCCATTATCACAGTACAAAGCATCCCTGGCATCTCTACATTATAATGTGGTGTGCAGTTCTGGTCATCTTCTCTTCAGTTTCTCTTCAAAGAGAAAACTAGAAAAATGATGACAACGTGACTTTATGATAACTTCTGTATGGGGAGAAGCTTAAGTGGCTGGGATTTAGAACACAGTATTTATAAAGAAATAGACATCTAGAAAAGAAAGGAATGTTCGAAAAGGCCCAAAATAAAATTGTCTACTACTTTTTCCCAAAGAAGAAGGGAGACATGCAATAATATTCTAAGTATTACATTTAAAGCAAAGAGAAAGAAGTATACTTTTCCTCATAGCACAGTTGAGTCATAGAACTGGACACCGTAGAATGTCATGGAGACATAAAACATAAATGGATTCACAGAAGTCTTAAACAAATTTAAACTGAATCCAACTTTTGGCCTAGGAAGTTCCTAATGTAGTGGTTTTTTGAAAATAAAATAAATAAATGATTTATTCTATCCATACTTCTGCCCTTAAGCAACTGCTACATTAATGTTGCTCAACGGAACTTCATAGACTTGACTTTTGATCAGACTCAGTAGTGACATAATTAAATAGCACAAGATTTCTAAGTCATAAACCTTTGACTTATACTGGCACTTCATGAATCAGGCAACAAGTGCTTTGGAACAAGTCTGACAATTAGATTCTTTTGTACCTAGTCACAATAATAGATACCAGGACACACATTGTTAGAAGTTGATCTCAGCTTTTGTCTATGCTTTGTCATTCATTCTACATTATTTCATTGCCATGATTTCTGTGGTGAATTATGGTATACCTGCTGTAGTATCCATTCGCATTTCTTTCATGAGCAGACAAAAACTTAATTCAGTGTTATGAGAGCTATTGAAAAGAGATTGAATAATTGGCTTTAGGTTGACAAAGAGCTTCATGTGTGAGTTAATGATTCCTGTATAACAAAAAGGCCTTCCTGAAGAATATTTTTTTCTAGGCAAATATCTGTTAGTATTTTTTAAATTTCATTAGGTATGTGTATAAATTCAACAGAAATCAGCAACAATATCCAAAATTTTATTTTCTCTAAAAGCTTCATGCAGAAGAAAAAAGTTCTACTACAGTAAAAAAAAAGACTGATGAAATTACGTCATGGAATTCCTTTTCTCATCTTTCAGTGCTGAAAATTCAACTTAGTCACTTCTCAAACAAGAAACTATCTTTTCTGTTACTACTAGCTCTCTTGATCTGATACAGAATGAACTTTCTTCCACAGAGAAGAGTCAGAGTCACTAGTATAACTCCATGTTCAAATTACGACCTGAGTGACATGAATTCATGTACTCTCATTTTTACAGCATCTTTCCTGAAGTGTCTGTTTGGTCCTAAAAAAATGAAGGTCACTTCCCTCCCTTCTTTCCCTCTCCTTAAGAAACTCAGTATTTAGGCTGATTTATATGAGTTTACAAATGAATATGTGGAAGAAACAGCTCTTTGAAATTAAGGTGTCATTTAGTCACTCTTTTTCAGGGAGAATCAAACTTGAAAAGAAAGGAATACTGCAGAAGCAGCTGCATAGTTAGGAAACTAACTATGGTTAAAAAATTAATGGCTTGCTTTTGTTTTTAGGGTGTTTTCTGGGTTTGGTGGGGCTTTTTTGTTTTGTTTTGGTTTTTTTTGGTTTTTTTTTTTTTTTTACAGATAGTTTAATGCAATTATCTATTGCGCAGTGCTATGTATGAAAATATGTTAGTGGGTGAAATTTTCTGTATACAAATCATATTATCTTTCAGTAGTGGGATATGTAATTATCCTCTGCTACAGTTTTATTCCAATATTACTTTAGATTCATTGATTCCAATATTAAAGAATAAGATCATGGTTCTATCTCAGAGAAGACATTTATTTCCAAATGTAGTATCTGTGACAGAATGCACTGAGGAACAAAATACCTATGATATTTCTGTAAAAGCTCTAGTCCTTTCACAAAGTCAGTTTGAAACAGCTTATATGTAGCCCAGAAGTAATTTAAAAGTTTTAATATGTAATAATTTATGCCAATAATTATAATATCTAACAAGAAAAAAAAAATTGAATTGTGATAACTGATAGTAAAAATTAAAAATAAATCTCATTTTCTAATATTAAGTGATATGTAACTGAATAAAAATATCACATCTTATGCATCAAGGTATACTGATAAAGAAGCAGAGAAAGAAACACGCATCACTGGACTCATCTCATCTGTATCTCCTGAAGTTTAACCTAGCTGTGCCTAATTAGTCTAACGTAATTATGTATGTTTCTTCTGCAATGAATGACAAGTATTTGTTCCAGAAAGCCATTATTCTTGCCTTAATACAAGTAGTACAATTGATTCTTTGAAGAGTAGAATATCTATTATATGGAAAGAACTAGGATACTGTCTAGACAGGCAAACTAGTTTTTTTCAAGGTTAAAATTAGATAAACCAGATCATGCTGCTATGGTGGTAATCTGTTCCACACTGTTGATACCTAACTCTAGGGGTCTGAAGACAGGTATCTATATAGGACCTAAATTAAAAAAAAATACAAAAAAACAGGAGATCCTGTCAATATAGGAAATATAACTGAGGGAGAACACACCTGGCTAAACATAGATACCTGTTTTTAGAGTGAACTGAGTAGCTCTTCATAATTACAGTAGTTTCATTGACCAGAAGCTCCCTTTCAAGCTGCAAAAATGGGAGCTTAAAGCTCTAGGTTACATGCAAACACTTGTATATAGATATCTATTTTAAACTGTCTGCAATCTGAGTTAAATCTTACTCACATGACTGATACCTGCTAAAATGCGGGTATCTGCTGCCACTGGAAACATTACAAGATGTCCAAGACATTGGTCTATCATATACAGACCAGGACCTAAAGGAGGTCCTTGACCTTCTGGAGCAACTTCTGGAGCTGGAAGTTAAGTGAAAATGACGTTTCACCTCAAAAGACATAGTACAAATGAGGGGAAGGATGAAACTATTATCACTTGTTTCTTATTTCTCAATGTGAGAAATGAAAGACCTGTTTTTATGAAGTTTAACTAAAGCATGCTAACTTTGACTGTAAACTGCAGCCTGACATCTGAGAAATGAGAAAACAAACAGTTCTATTAAAGTATTTTCCCCCTCCTTGTTCAAATACACCTCTCTTTCTTACTATGCACATTCTGAATGAAAAATATAAATATAATATATAAAATGAACTGCATGAAAATGAAATTCAATTATTGCTGGAGATTTAATAGTCTAAAAAAGTACAAAGTTCTGATATTAAATTAAGCCTGCTGTCCTGAAAACAACTTTCCAAGCATTTCAAACTGTAATGTAATGGTATGATTATAGGAAAAATCTTCCTGACTGGAGATCAGTAATCAGCTCTAGTCTATGACTTTGGCTAAACTAAATAAAATCAAAAAGGATTTTGCAGAGTAATTTGGAATAATCTTAAGGACCATTACCAATGAGAGAAAACTGGAGATGTATTAAAAAAATAACATGCATCATGCATCAAATCATGTACATGCATCAAAGTTCCTCCTTTGTCAGGGAACTGAATTTTTTGGAATAAAAGCAAAATTATTTTCTCTGTCCCTTTCTTCCCTTCATTTTGTAGAAGTTTTCATGTTTTTATCTCTAATGACTGCCTAAGATTAAAAAAAGCCTTCATGCCTGAAAGAAAATTTTATTGAGACTCAGCTCACACTTTTTGGGTTATTCCTTTCCATCCTGTAGCATATTCTCAGAGAGAATTTTGATGAAATTTAATATCCCATTTGACATCGGAAACAAAAAATGATTGAAAATATATTTATTAAGAAGTAACCTCTACAATATGCCTCAAAGTCAATAAAAGGCACAAAATAAGATTAAAAATTTATCTGCTTGCTTTATCAGAAAGATCAAAATCTATTTAAACCTCTTTCCAAGGTAGATGGTTCTTCTTGCAGAAAGGCTTGGAGGGTTAAAGGAAAGAAAAAAGTCTAGAGCTCTCAGTGAATTTGATCAAGAAGAGTCCTGCCTACTGTCCAAAACAGATAAATAGCATATATTCTATGTAATTTTAATTTTTCATTAGAGACACCACGGATGGTCCCATCATCCCTTCTGATTTCCTTGCACCTTGTCTCCAAAGTATACTGTGCTCTTCTTGAGTTAAGAAGGGTTTCCATAACATTGACACAGTCAGAATGAAAGCACATTCTTTTGTAATCTGTAATAAAGGTCTAAAATATATTTCTCTGGTTTTCCATATCTTGCATTTGATGCTCTGAGTTCCCAAACAAACAACGCAGGGCTATTTTAAGCAATATCTAGAAATAGAATATTAAACTTTTTTTGCTGGGTGTTCAAAAGGTACTTCAAAAATATCTAATAGAAAGCAGTTTGATTCTGAATATTTTGACATGTCAACTGTGATATATGAGCTTCATAACCTAGTCTACATCAGCTGTAAGAATACTGAAAGGAATGAAATCATCTTTGTAGGAGGTCATCAGCAGAATTCTTCCAAATTTTAGACATCTACAGTGCAGACACCTGTATCTGAAAAAGGGGTTTAGAATTCCCTTAAAGACAGACACCTGCAGCGCAAAGTAATTTCATCCAAACATTCTCTCAGAAACTGATTAAGTAAAAAAAAACTTATCCTTTTTCTTCAGTTGAGTGTCTAGTGGCATACTAACATACCTATTTAAGTCTTAGTGTGCTAATATAGTTTGTGCACAATACTTTCTCAGCCCATGCAAGCCACATTTCTTCAATTTTTCATTTATTTTTAACAACCTGAAATTCTTCCAGGTATGACCAACTCTGAATAAGGTATTCACATCTTGGTGGTGTTCTGATTAAAGAATATATCTCTGAATAGTCTTCTATCCTAATTAAAAGGTGGGAATAAAAGTCCTTGAAGAACAATGATGTGTAGGGGGAAGGGGGCGATTGCCCCAGGAGCCTCAAGGACAGGTCTGATGTTAAGGGAATACAGGAATCACAGAAGAAACACCACAAAGGAAGGCCACCTGAAGAGCAACACAAAGAAAAGGGAGCCATTCCAGCCAGTAAGTGAGCCCCATTAGGCGCCCAGGTGAAGTGCCTTTACACAAATGCATGCAGCATGGGCAACAAGCAAGCAGAGCTAGAGATGTGTGTATACTTCAGGGCTACGACCTTATTGGCCTTACCGAGATGTGGTGGGATGTCTCTTATGATTGGAGTGTTGGAATGGAGGGCTTTAGATTCTTCAGGAAGGACAGGTTGGTCAGAAGGGGAGGTGGTGTTGCCCTCTATGTCAAGGACCAGCTGGAATGTACATGATCTCCACCTGGGAATGGATGAAGACATGAAAGAGAGCTTATGGGTCAAGATTAAGGGGAGCATGGGGGCAGGTGATGCTACAATAGGAGTATGCTACAGACCACCAGATCAAAGTGACAGCGAGGATGCAGCCCTCTATAAACAGATAGGGGCAGCATTGCTCTCACACACCATCATCCTCATGGGGAACTTCAACCATTCCCAATATCTGTTGGAAGGACAACACAGCAGAGCACGAGAAAACCAGGAAGTTCTTGGAATGCGTTGATGACAATTTTCTTTTTCAAATGATCGAAGAACCAATGAGGAAAGGAGCCAGGCTGGACCTTGTCCTTACCAACAAGGAGGGACTGGTCAGGAATGTCAAGTTCAAGAGTAGCCTTGGCTGCAGTGATCATGAGATGATAGAATTCAAGATTCATAAGGCAGCAAGGAGGGTGTGCAGCAAGTTGGCTGCGCTGGACTTCAGAGGAGCAGATTTTGATCTCCTGAGAGATCTGATTGGCAAGGTAGCA